>OY978525.1:74422627-74502627 GCA_963854835.1 Megamerina dolium
ATATATACAGTTCGTCAATAAATTGTTTGCAAAATAAAAAAAGGCACACAAATTCAGCTTAAACTTAAAAATTTATTTTAAAAATTCATTTTTTCAGTCTTTTTTTGTTTATAACATTATACATGTATGTATTGTACATAAGTATATCTAAAAAAAAGGCAAAAGAAAAACCACAAATAAAAGAAAAATAGAGAAAACCAAAAAGTGAACAATTTTTCACTGTCAAATAATTCTTTGCAAAATCCAATCACATTTTTCAAAAATGACTTAAAGATAAAAATTTAAAAGTAAATAGGGTCTAATATTTGGTGTGCTTGCCATTGGGATCTATCACAGCTTGAAGCCGTCGCGGCATTGACTGCACCAATCCATTAAGGTCATAAACTAATAGAAGATTTTGCCATTCCTCCTGTATGGCTTTGATTAAGGCGGTTTTGTTAGTTGGGTTCCGTTTGCCCACTCTCTTTTTTAAAAATGCACAAATTTTCAATGGGGTTTAAATCTGGACTCTGGGCGGGGGTATCTATAATTTTATTGCAGTTGTATAGCACCCAGGTCCGACACAGCAGCGGTTTGTGTTTGGGATCGTTGTCCTGATACAGCTTATATTTCAACTTATTATCGTTTTGGGGGTCAACAAATTCAAACTTATGAGCGCTGTTCGTCAATTCGTTTTTGAGTATGTCCAAATAAAACTCCTTGGTCATTATTGAAAATGCGCAGCTCTCCGACTCCCTTGGACGAAAAACAACCCCACACCATAACAGAAAGTTTCCCAAATTTTACTGTTGGGATAATATTTTTCGGTTGCAGAGCTGTTTTCGGTTTTCGCCAAACTTTGCCATGATAGTACATCATTATTTTAGACTCGTCGCAAAAAATTACGTCATCCCAGAACTCCGCTGGCTTGTGAACGTTGCCAATAGCAAATGTCAGTCGCTTTTCCACATTCACAGCTGAAAGCAATGGCTTTTTCCTTGCTACGCGAGAGGAGTATTTGTGTGGGTTAAGCGCTTTCCGTACAGTTTCATGGCTCACGATCGTATTGCTGTCATTTTTAATGATATTTGCCAATCCCCTCAAGCTGATTTGGGTTTTTTTATCCACTTCTTTTAATATTTTTGACTGATCTCGGCGAGAAAGCTTCGGTGGTCTGCCTCCAGAGTTGTTCAAATGTAGTCTATTTTCATTTTCTGCTCGGTTAATTATATTGTAGACAGTCCTCAGCTTAATTTTAAACATTTCAGCCAACTCCTTAACACTTTTCGCTTTATAATAATGATAATAAACCAATTGAATTAAATTTTCATCAACTCGTTTTCCAGGCATTGCGAAAAAATTGTCCAAAAAGCAAGTTGTCAACTGTTCGAAGTCAAAATCGAAATGAATGTATAATTAGCCGCTGCACAAATCACAAAGCACAAACGAAAGTGCAAAACCAATTTCCCGTTAGATGTGCCGTTACTTTTTCCTATTCGTGCTTATATTTTGCAGAGAATTATTTGACAGTGAGAGAATTGGCACTTTTTGGTTTTCTTTGTTTTTCTCTTTTGTATGCGTTATTTTGTTTGGTTTTTTTCGTTATGTTTATTCATAAGACATATACAAATCATATTATAAACAAAAAAGGACTGAAAAATATAAATTTCTTAATAAATTTTTAAGTTAAAGCTGAATTTGTGTAACATTTTTGATTTTGCAAACAATTTATTGACAAACTGTATACATATTGTAACGAGTATCGATAGTTGATTACTCATCACTATTGTGACTGACACTATTGGCAGCATCGAAACGAATGTCAACAAAAAGAAATGAGCGATAACCAGAACAAGCCAACGAGAAAGGAAGAGAAGAATCTCGATAAAGGAAGATTCTGGGGTGTTGCCAACAGAGTATAAATAGAGCCAGTGTTGAGGAGGAGAATGAATCGAATTCCGAACGTGTCTGCGAAAACATTGATACAGAGGCAAAAGTTGCTAGTACATTAAAGTGTTATTGTAAATAGTTGATTATAAACAGAGTTGATTGTAAATAGAGTTTATTAAATAAATTGTTGCTGTATATAGTTGTATAAAATAAGTGTTGCAGTTATCATTAACAGAATCCAGTGATCGAACAAGGTAATTCAAATAGAATTAAACGTTCACATAATAAAAACGTAACAATTGGTGTCAGAAGTGGGATTCTGTAAAGATGGTGAAAATTGACCAACTAAAAGTGGACCAGCTTAAAAAGCTGTTGGTAGAGATGAATCTATCGTCATCAGGTGCAAAGGCGGAACTGCTGGTGAGGCTGAGGCAAGCTATGGAGGCTAAGGGAATTAATGTAGAAGAACATGAGTTCTTCGAGGAAGCCGATATACAAGCAGTTGTGCACGCTGAGGAAGAGAGCAAAATAGATTCGAGTGGTCAACTTATGGATTTCATGAAAACCATGATGCAACAGTTACAAGAAAGTTCGTCTCGACAAGAGGGCGTTATTAGTGAATTACGTACGGAAATTGAAGGATGTGCGTCTCGCATTGACTCCAAGCTTCAAGAACATTCGGCTGAATTGCGTATGGAAATTCAAGAAGGTTCGTCTCGCCAAGAAAACTTCATTGGAGAATTCCAGAAGACAATTAACTACAAACTACAAGAAATTTCTGGGGCTATTAATGAGAAAGTTGCAGAACTAAAAGAACATGTAGATGAAATTTCCGGAGCCATTAATGAAAAAGTTACAGATCTGTAGGAACATGTAGATGATTTGGAAGATAAGTTCGAGAAATTACAACACGATCTCAACCAACTAAAAATAAATGGGCCAGCCACATCAGTGATTAGAGATTCAAGTACAATCAAACTTAAGCCACCAACATTTGACGGAAGCACGCCATTCAATATCTTCAAGCTTCAATTCGAGACAACCGCTTCGAAGAATCAATGGGATGATAGCGACAAGACTGCTGCTTTAATAGTCGCATTAAAAGGTAATGCTTCCGAGGTGTTACAGATGATTCCAGAGAAAGATCGTGGTAGCTATCAGTCACTGATGGACACACTCCAGCGAAAGTATGGAAATGAATACAAGAGTCAATTACATCGAGTGGAATTGAGATCGCGAGTGCAACGGAGTAATGAGAGTCTGCAGGAATTCGCTTCCGATATTGAGCGCTTATGTCATCTAGCGTTCTCCGGTAATTCGGAAGAGTTCGTCGAAAAAATCAAAATAGAGGCATTCATAGATGGCATACGTGATGGAGAGACAAAGCGTGCCCTAGTCATGTCACCCAGGAATACTTATGCCGAAACAGTTAGTAGTGCATTGACGTTTGAAGCCGCCAGTTTGATGTGTCGACCAATGCCACGGGTACGCCAACTAGAAACAGAAACAGCAGATCTGGTTGAAGCAGTGTGTCAGGCATTCAAATCTGTAGCGCAGCCTGAAGGAAGAACAACAGGTCGACGCGAAAACAAATTTACTGGTAAGTGCTTCATTTGTGACAAACCAGGACACATGGCGCGTGACTGCCGTCTACGACGAAAGCGATCAAGATCGAGTTCTCCAGGAAGACAAAAGAAGGAGAATAAGGTGGATAGTGATCGCTCCACTAACACAGATCCATCGTTAAACTAAATCGAGTCAGTTCAGCGGGGCGTGAACTGACTCCAATAGTGGGTTGCCCCATCATTCACATTTCACAACTACAGCGTGTGCCAAGCAGCTTAACTATTGATGGAAAATTGGACAATATGGAATTCATGTTAACCCTGGACACTGGCGCATCACATTCTATAATCAAGAGCGATTTGGTAAAGAGGTTTGAGCCTTTAATGGGAATAAAATTGCGTACAGCAACGGGTGAGGATGCACAAATTCTGGGTAAGATAAAGAAACGAGTATCTATTGGAAATTGTACATGGGAACATGAATTCATTGTGGCCGACATCATCGATGACGTAATAATTGGTGTTGATTTTATGATTGACAACGGATTTACGTTAGATTTAAATCAACGGATACTACGTTATGCAAATGTCGAATTACCATTGAACATCGGTTACAAACGGAGTGGAAACATGAAACGAGTACTCGCATGTCAACGCCAAGAGGTTCCAGCAAAATCAGAAGCGGTGATTTGGGCACAGATAAATGTGGATGATGGGACAGGCAAGTTGTGGTTAGTGGAAGCAGATAAAGAAATACAAAATAAAAACATCATACCTGGTAGGACGTTAGTGGAACCTAAAGAAAATGGAATAGTACCTGTGCGAATATTAAATCCAACTAATACATCTACAGTTGTGAAGAAAGGAATGGTGATTGGTCATTGCCAGGAAGTCACTGCCGTAGTAGACTGCGAAAAGAGTTCGTCGATAAAAAGTGGAAGATCAGGAACTGTCAGAGCGGAAATAAAAGCACAGATGGAAGAATGGGCAGGTGTGCTTACCAACCAGCAAAAAGAAAAGGCTTTACAACTATTGGAGAAGTACAGTTCAATCTTTTCTTCAAATGGAAAAACTGGAGGACGAACAACCATCGTGAAGCATCACATTGACACCGGTGATTCTAGACCAATTCGTCAAACACCACGACGAGTTCCATTGGCCAAAAGAGACGAAGCCATTAAGCTGATTTCCGATATGCAGAAACAAGGTGTTATTGAACCATCAGCGAGTCCATGGAGTTCACCAGTTGTGCTGGTAAAGAAGAAGGATGGAAGTACTCGATTCTGTGTGGATTACAGAAAGCTGAATGAGATTACGAAAAAAGACAGCTATCCACTGCCAAGAATCGATGACACTCTGGACACACTATCTGGTGCGAAGTGGTTCTCAGCTCTTGATTTGCAAAGTGGATACTGGCAAGTGGAACTTGGTAAGGAAGACAAAGAGAAAACAGCTTTCAGTATTGGCGATGGTTTATGGCAATTTACAGTCATGCCATTTGGTTTATGCAATGCACCAGCTACTTTCGAACGTTTGATGGAGCGTGTACTCAGTGGACTACACTGGAAAACGTGCTTGGTGTACCTCGATGACATTATTGTGATGGGAAAAGATTTTAACGACCACCTGGAAAAGCTGAAAGAAGTATTTGAGCGTATACAATCAGCAGGGCTTAAACTGAATATGAAAAAGTGTTCACTCTTCAGGAGAGAAGTTAAATATCTTGGTCATAAAGTAACAACAGACGGGGTACATACCGACGAGGAGAAAGTAGCAGCAGTACAAGAATGGCCTATTCCATCGAATCTTTACGAGTTAAGAAGCTTCCTAGGCTTATGCACCTACTATAGACGATTTGTTCCTGGATTTGCAAACATCGCCAGCAGTCTGCATGAGTTGACAAGAAAGAACAAACCATTTGTGTGGGGCGAGGACCAACAGAAAGCATTCGAACAACTGAAAGAAAAACTCTGTTCAGCACCAATATTAGCGTATCCAGTACCTGGTCAAAAGTTTGTGTTGGACACAGATGCGAGTGGCTATGGAATAGGTGGTGTGCTCTCTCAGATCATAGATGGGCAAGAAAAAGTAATAGCATACTACAGTAAAATCCTGTCGAAGCCAGAAAGAAATTACTGTGTCACACGAAGAGAGTTGTTCGCAATACTGGAGTGTGTAAAGTATTTCCATAAATACTTGTACGGTCAGTCATTTCATCTACGAACTGACCACTCAGCGCTAAGGTGGTTATTGCAATTTAAAAACCCAGAAGGACAATTGGCGCGCTGGATTGAAAGGCTGCAGAGTTATGATTTTACCATCGAACATCGTAAAGGAGGACATCACGGCAACGCGGATGCTCTATCTCGTCGTCCTTGCAAAATGGAATGTAAACATTGTTCTCGAGTGGAAAGCAAGGAGCACATTGTCGACATACGACTTACGAATATATTGCCGGAGGAGTCATGGACCACCGAACGAGTGCAAGAAGATCAGCGGAACGACCCAGATCTCGTAAAGATTATGGAATACAAGGAGCAGGGCATACGTCCAGATTGGCAAGAAATGGCTAATGAGAGTCCAATAGCAAAGGCATACTGGGCGCAGTGGCAAAGCCTGCACTTACGAGACGGATGTTTATTCCGAGCATGGGAAAGTGAGGATGGAAAAATCACTAATGATCTTCTAGTGGTACCCAAGGCGAGAATAAATGAAGTGATAGCTGAGTATCACAATGCCTCCAGTGGAGGGCATTTGGGAATCACCAAAACCGTCGAGAAAATAAAGAAACGATTTTATTGGGTTGGATGTCATGACCATGTCGCTGATTGGATTCGGAAGTGTAAGCAATGTGCAATGGCCAAAGGTCCCACTAAAAGTCGAGGTAAGATGCACCAATACACCGTGGGTGCTCCATTCGAGCGAATTGCTATGGATATAGCTGGACCATTTCCAATAAGCAACGCAGGAAACAAGTATGTTCTGGTGGTTATAGATTACTTCAGTAAATGGCCTGAAGTATACCCCATTCCAAATCAAGAAGCTAGTACAGTTGCGGATGTATTCGTCAACCAATGGATTACTCGTTTTGGTGTACCGATGGAGTTACACTCAGACCAAGGTCGAAATTTCGAATCAGTTGTATTCCAAGAGATATGCCGTATGCTGGGTATATACAAAACTCGTACAACACCTTTGCATCCACAATCTGATGGCATGGTAGAACGATTTAACCGTACCTTGGAGGAATATTTGAGAAAAGTCGTAGATAAATACCAAAGAGACTGGGATGTACATATACCAATGTTCCTCATGGCATATCGATGCGCACAACATGATACGACGGCTACTACACCGGCAATGGCAATTTTTGGAAACGAGTTAAGACTGCCAGCTGATTTAAAATTTGGAGTTGTAACACCAACGAGATCAACCGAAGGAAATTATACTAGCGAAAAGCGGGAACAGTTGGATGAAGTACATCAGTTCATCAGAGAGCGGTCGCAGATGATAAGCGATAAGATGAAGGCCAGGTATGACTTGAAAGCAAATTCAAAAGGGTTCTATGAAGGAGAGCTTGTAATGCTTCATAATCCACAACGAAAGAAAGGCCTGTCCCCTAAACTACAGACTCATTGGGAAGGACCATATGAGATTATAGCAAAGATAAATGACGTAGTGTATCGTATTCAACGTGCCTGGAATAAAAGAGCAAAGTTTAAAGTAGTGCACTTAGAGCGACTTGCGCCATATCGAGGGGAAGTAGAAAAACTTGTTCGGGACGGACAAGGTTAAGAGGAGGGCAGTGTAACGAGTATCGATAGTTGATTACTCATCACTATTGTGACTGACACTATTGGCAGCATCGAAACGAATGTCAACAAAAAGAAATGAGCGATAACCAGAACAAGCCAACGAGAAAGGAAGAGAAGAATCTCGATAAAGGAAGATTCTGGGGTGTTGCCAACAGAGTATAAATAGAGCCAGTGTTGAGGAGGAGAATGAATCGAATTCCGAACGTGTCTGCGAAAACATTGATACAGAGGCAAAAGTTGCTAGTACATTAAAGTGTTATTGTAAATAGTTGATTATAAACAGAGTTGATTGTAAATAGAGTTTATTAAATAAATTGTTGCTGTATATAGTTGTATAAAATAAGTGTTGCAGTTATCATTAACAGAATCCAGTGATCGAACAAGGTAATTCAAATAGAATTAAACGTTCACATAATAAAAACGTAACAATTGGTGTCAGAAGTGGGATTCTGTAAAGATGGTGAAAATTGACCAACTAAAAGTGGACCAGCTTAAAAAGCTGTTGGTAGAGATGAATCTATCGTCATCAGGTGCAAAGGCGGAACTGCTGGTGAGGCTGAGGCAAGCTATGGAGGCTAAGGGAATTAATGTAGAAGAACATGAGTTCTTCGAGGAAGCCGATATACAAGCAGTTGTGCACGCTGAGGAAGAGAGCAAAATAGATTCGAGTGGTCAACTTATGGATTTCATGAAAACCATGATGCAACAGTTACAAGAAAGTTCGTCTCGACAAGAGGGCGTTATTAGTGAATTACGTACGGAAATTGAAGGATGTGCGTCTCGCATTGACTCCAAGCTTCAAGAACATTCGGCTGAATTGCGTATGGAAATTCAAGAAGGTTCGTCTCGCCAAGAAAACTTCATTGGAGAATTCCAGAAGACAATTAACTACAAACTACAAGAAATTTCTGGGGCTATTAATGAGAAAGTTGCAGAACTAAAAGAACATGTAGATGAAATTTCCGGAGCCATTAATGAAAAAGTTACAGATCTGTAGGAACATGTAGATGATTTGGAAGATAAGTTCGAGAAATTACAACACGATCTCAACCAACTAAAAATAAATGGGCCAGCCACATCAGTGATTAGAGATTCAAGTACAATCAAACTTAAGCCACCAACATTTGACGGAAGCACGCCATTCAATATCTTCAAGCTTCAATTCGAGACAACCGCTTCGAAGAATCAATGGGATGATAGCGACAAGACTGCTGCTTTAATAGTCGCATTAAAAGGTAATGCTTCCGAGGTGTTACAGATGATTCCAGAGAAAGATCGTGGTAGCTATCAGTCACTGATGGACACACTCCAGCGAAAGTATGGAAATGAATACAAGAGTCAATTACATCGAGTGGAATTGAGATCGCGAGTGCAACGGAGTAATGAGAGTCTGCAGGAATTCGCTTCCGATATTGAGCGCTTATGTCATCTAGCGTTCTCCGGTAATTCGGAAGAGTTCGTCGAAAAAATCAAAATAGAGGCATTCATAGATGGCATACGTGATGGAGAGACAAAGCGTGCCCTAGTCATGTCACCCAGGAATACTTATGCCGAAACAGTTAGTAGTGCATTGACGTTTGAAGCCGCCAGTTTGATGTGTCGACCAATGCCACGGGTACGCCAACTAGAAACAGAAACAGCAGATCTGGTTGAAGCAGTGTGTCAGGCATTCAAATCTGTAGCGCAGCCTGAAGGAAGAACAACAGGTCGACGCGAAAACAAATTTACTGGTAAGTGCTTCATTTGTGACAAACCAGGACACATGGCGCGTGACTGCCGTCTACGACGAAAGCGATCAAGATCGAGTTCTCCAGGAAGACAAAAGAAGGAGAATAAGGTGGATAGTGATCGCTCCACTAACACAGATCCATCGTTAAACTAAATCGAGTCAGTTCAGCGGGGCGTGAACTGACTCCAATAGTGGGTTGCCCCATCATTCACATTTCACAACTACAGCGTGTGCCAAGCAGCTTAACTATTGATGGAAAATTGGACAATATGGAATTCATGTTAACCCTGGACACTGGCGCATCACATTCTATAATCAAGAGCGATTTGGTAAAGAGGTTTGAGCCTTTAATGGGAATAAAATTGCGTACAGCAACGGGTGAGGATGCACAAATTCTGGGTAAGATAAAGAAACGAGTATCTATTGGAAATTGTACATGGGAACATGAATTCATTGTGGCCGACATCATCGATGACGTAATAATTGGTGTTGATTTTATGATTGACAACGGATTTACGTTAGATTTAAATCAACGGATACTACGTTATGCAAATGTCGAATTACCATTGAACATCGGTTACAAACGGAGTGGAAACATGAAACGAGTACTCGCATGTCAACGCCAAGAGGTTCCAGCAAAATCAGAAGCGGTGATTTGGGCACAGATAAATGTGGATGATGGGACAGGCAAGTTGTGGTTAGTGGAAGCAGATAAAGAAATACAAAATAAAAACATCATACCTGGTAGGACGTTAGTGGAACCTAAAGAAAATGGAATAGTACCTGTGCGAATATTAAATCCAACTAATACATCTACAGTTGTGAAGAAAGGAATGGTGATTGGTCATTGCCAGGAAGTCACTGCCGTAGTAGACTGCGAAAAGAGTTCGTCGATAAAAAGTGGAAGATCAGGAACTGTCAGAGCGGAAATAAAAGCACAGATGGAAGAATGGGCAGGTGTGCTTACCAACCAGCAAAAAGAAAAGGCTTTACAACTATTGGAGAAGTACAGTTCAATCTTTTCTTCAAATGGAAAAACTGGAGGACGAACAACCATCGTGAAGCATCACATTGACACCGGTGATTCTAGACCAATTCGTCAAACACCACGACGAGTTCCATTGGCCAAAAGAGACGAAGCCATTAAGCTGATTTCCGATATGCAGAAACAAGGTGTTATTGAACCATCAGCGAGTCCATGGAGTTCACCAGTTGTGCTGGTAAAGAAGAAGGATGGAAGTACTCGATTCTGTGTGGATTACAGAAAGCTGAATGAGATTACGAAAAAAGACAGCTATCCACTGCCAAGAATCGATGACACTCTGGACACACTATCTGGTGCGAAGTGGTTCTCAGCTCTTGATTTGCAAAGTGGATACTGGCAAGTGGAACTTGGTAAGGAAGACAAAGAGAAAACAGCTTTCAGTATTGGCGATGGTTTATGGCAATTTACAGTCATGCCATTTGGTTTATGCAATGCACCAGCTACTTTCGAACGTTTGATGGAGCGTGTACTCAGTGGACTACACTGGAAAACGTGCTTGGTGTACCTCGATGACATTATTGTGATGGGAAAAGATTTTAACGACCACCTGGAAAAGCTGAAAGAAGTATTTGAGCGTATACAATCAGCAGGGCTTAAACTGAATATGAAAAAGTGTTCACTCTTCAGGAGAGAAGTTAAATATCTTGGTCATAAAGTAACAACAGACGGGGTACATACCGACGAGGAGAAAGTAGCAGCAGTACAAGAATGGCCTATTCCATCGAATCTTTACGAGTTAAGAAGCTTCCTAGGCTTATGCACCTACTATAGACGATTTGTTCCTGGATTTGCAAACATCGCCAGCAGTCTGCATGAGTTGACAAGAAAGAACAAACCATTTGTGTGGGGCGAGGACCAACAGAAAGCATTCGAACAACTGAAAGAAAAACTCTGTTCAGCACCAATATTAGCGTATCCAGTACCTGGTCAAAAGTTTGTGTTGGACACAGATGCGAGTGGCTATGGAATAGGTGGTGTGCTCTCTCAGATCATAGATGGGCAAGAAAAAGTAATAGCATACTACAGTAAAATCCTGTCGAAGCCAGAAAGAAATTACTGTGTCACACGAAGAGAGTTGTTCGCAATACTGGAGTGTGTAAAGTATTTCCATAAATACTTGTACGGTCAGTCATTTCATCTACGAACTGACCACTCAGCGCTAAGGTGGTTATTGCAATTTAAAAACCCAGAAGGACAATTGGCGCGCTGGATTGAAAGGCTGCAGAGTTATGATTTTACCATCGAACATCGTAAAGGAGGACATCACGGCAACGCGGATGCTCTATCTCGTCGTCCTTGCAAAATGGAATGTAAACATTGTTCTCGAGTGGAAAGCAAGGAGCACATTGTCGACATACGACTTACGAATATATTGCCGGAGGAGTCATGGACCACCGAACGAGTGCAAGAAGATCAGCGGAACGACCCAGATCTCGTAAAGATTATGGAATACAAGGAGCAGGGCATACGTCCAGATTGGCAAGAAATGGCTAATGAGAGTCCAATAGCAAAGGCATACTGGGCGCAGTGGCAAAGCCTGCACTTACGAGACGGATGTTTATTCCGAGCATGGGAAAGTGAGGATGGAAAAATCACTAATGATCTTCTAGTGGTACCCAAGGCGAGAATAAATGAAGTGATAGCTGAGTATCACAATGCCTCCAGTGGAGGGCATTTGGGAATCACCAAAACCGTCGAGAAAATAAAGAAACGATTTTATTGGGTTGGATGTCATGACCATGTCGCTGATTGGATTCGGAAGTGTAAGCAATGTGCAATGGCCAAAGGTCCCACTAAAAGTCGAGGTAAGATGCACCAATACACCGTGGGTGCTCCATTCGAGCGAATTGCTATGGATATAGCTGGACCATTTCCAATAAGCAACGCAGGAAACAAGTATGTTCTGGTGGTTATAGATTACTTCAGTAAATGGCCTGAAGTATACCCCATTCCAAATCAAGAAGCTAGTACAGTTGCGGATGTATTCGTCAACCAATGGATTACTCGTTTTGGTGTACCGATGGAGTTACACTCAGACCAAGGTCGAAATTTCGAATCAGTTGTATTCCAAGAGATATGCCGTATGCTGGGTATATACAAAACTCGTACAACACCTTTGCATCCACAATCTGATGGCATGGTAGAACGATTTAACCGTACCTTGGAGGAATATTTGAGAAAAGTCGTAGATAAATACCAAAGAGACTGGGATGTACATATACCAATGTTCCTCATGGCATATCGATGCGCACAACATGATACGACGGCTACTACACCGGCAATGGCAATTTTTGGAAACGAGTTAAGACTGCCAGCTGATTTAAAATTTGGAGTTGTAACACCAACGAGATCAACCGAAGGAAATTATACTAGCGAAAAGCGGGAACAGTTGGATGAAGTACATCAGTTCATCAGAGAGCGGTCGCAGATGATAAGCGATAAGATGAAGGCCAGGTATGACTTGAAAGCAAATTCAAAAGGGTTCTATGAAGGAGAGCTTGTAATGCTTCATAATCCACAACGAAAGAAAGGCCTGTCCCCTAAACTACAGACTCATTGGGAAGGACCATATGAGATTATAGCAAAGATAAATGACGTAGTGTATCGTATTCAACGTGCCTGGAATAAAAGAGCAAAGTTTAAAGTAGTGCACTTAGAGCGACTTGCGCCATATCGAGGGGAAGTAGAAAAACTTGTTCGGGACGAACAAGGTTAAGAGGAGGGCAGTGTAACGAGTATCGATAGTTGATTACTCATCACTATTGTGACTGACACTATTGGCAGCATCGAAACGAATGTCAACAAAAAGAAATGAGCGATAACCAGAACAAGCCAACGAGAAAGGAAGAGAAGAATCTCGATAAAGGAAGATTCTGGGGTGTTGCCAACAGAGTATAAATAGAGCCAGTGTTGAGGAGGAGAATGAATCGAATTCCGAACGTGTCTGCGAAAACATTGATACAGAGGCAAAAGTTGCTAGTACATTAAAGTGTTATTGTAAATAGTTGATTATAAACAGAGTTGATTGTAAATAGAGTTTATTAAATAAATTGTTGCTGTATATAGTTGTATAAAATAAGTGTTGCAGTTATCATTAACAGAATCCAGTGATAGAACAAGGTAATTCAAATAGAATTAAACGTTCACATAATAAAAACGTAACAATATATATATTATTACATATATATATTATTTATATATACATATATATATTATATATATATACATATATATATATATATATATATATATATGTCTAGTCAAAAGTAATCCATCATTTTTGCATTAAGTTTAATGTTTTATTTAGCATAGGTCAAATATGTACCGTTTTGTTCGATAAATTGTTGCCAATAATTTCCTAATGCCACTTGCATAGAAATCCTCGCCCCTATTGGCAAAAAACTGGGACGGTCGATTTTCACAAGTTTCTATAGATGTGTGTGGCCTGGCGTTGTGCTGATGGAACACAATTCCTCTCCTATTGGCCAAAGCTGGTCGCTTCTGGGCGATTGCTACCGTCAGACGGTGCAATTGTTGAAAGTACAGGTCCGAATATAGAGCTTAGCCGTAGAGGAGCAGCTCATAGTAGATGATTCCTTTCCATTTTCGCTTGACGTTGTCGTAAGTGATCCACTTTTCATCACCAGTAACCATCCGCTTCAGAAATGGATCGATTTTGATGCGATTCAGCAGCGATTTGATGGAAATTCGGTCCATGAGGTTTTCTTCCGTTAACTCTTGTTGCACCCATACATCGAGTTTCTTTTTGTATCCAGCCTTATTTAAATGGTTCCAAATGGTTTTTTGTGCAGTGTTTAGCTCCTGGGCACTAGAAACAGTGCTTACATGACGGTCAGATTCGACGATTTCCATTATTTTATCGATATTTTCGTCAATTGGCCTTCCAGAGCGGGGTGGATCTTTGACATCAAAATTACCGGAACGGAATCGACGAAACCAAAATTGCACCTGATTGGCTGTTACAATATCAGGACCATATATATATATTTTAGGGATTAGCCGAATCAGTCCACTTATATGGGTCCCTTTTCGTCCCTCAAATTGTTCGGTTGCAGAATTCTTCTACTTCCTTCCTCATAATAACATTACGCGTTATTTTAAGCATGTCTTTGTGGGGTATGTTCCACATTTCGAGTTCATCAATAAATTGGCGACTCAGTGTGGACATCCTTCTGCTTGCGCCGCTGTCTCTGCCGCTTCCATGCATAAACTGCAAATTTCAGCATCCTCTCCCTCAACAAGACCCATCTTGCTGAGGTGGTACTTGAAATTACCATGCCCAATTATTAATGCAGTCAACCATATTAGAGTTAACGGTCCTAGACTGAGACCCCTTCCCGATTCACTGCCCTTTGATGGCCTCGACGAAGCCTTTGCCTGTCTACAAGTGGATAAGTTCTCCCATCTCGTGAAATGGAGGTTCTTTATCCACTCTTCGAACTTTGCCTTCACCGTCCCGCTGCTAAGAGCAACTACTGGTTCCGGTCCATAAAATTCAGCTTCAGATCCTTGTCTAGCCAAGGCGTCTGCAGATTAATTTTGTTCTATACCAATGTGCCCCTTTACCCACATAAGAGTCATCGCATTACTACGAGCACACCCGTTAAGTTTCTGAACACATTCGAGCGCCAACTTAGAAGATACTGTAGGTTGTTGCAGTCGCCTGACCACCGCCTGGTTATCGAGTGCTAGCAATATTATCTTGCCTTGCACCTTTCTATCCAGTAGCGCATGCATTAGACCAAGCATTTCTGCTTGATAGACCGATACGTATCTTCCCATATTCAAAGTGCATGACAGTCCCAACTCTTTAGAGAAGATTCCAGCACCCGCTCTGCCATCCATTAATGTAGTAAATATCCCCAGAAGCCTGTCTACCAGAGCTTCTGCACCCCACTGAAGTAGGGCTGGAAATATCCCGTCTGTACCCGCTGTTTTGAATGGAAAGAAACGCTTAATAGCGTTTATCACTCCATCTCTGGTGACTATCTTTTCAGCTTCCAATCTTTCATTCCTGTTTGCACCCTTGCGGGTGGCTTCCCAAGGATCTTCCGATCTAAAGCTTCCTGGAAAATGCACCTCCATCAGGTATTTCAGTGACTCTCCGATTGTCTCTGTAAAGGATCCATTCGTTTTTCAAATTAATCCCAACTTTGACACCTGGTCCTTTGATATTATCCTGTGTAATCTACATACATCGGTCATTCCGTTTTCCTTTTACGGTTGCGTACAGTCTTCTTCAGCTCCATTTTCTTTGACTTGTAGTCGTCCCACGCGTTCGGGTCCCCTCTCATGTGACGATTAAAAGCCTTCCTTGTCTCCTTTTTCATGGATTCCAGTTCCCCATTCCACCATAGAGTGGCGTATCCTTCGTCCACTACCGTCAGAGGACATGAAGCTTCAAATGCTTTGATCATAGCTGAGCTGATAGCCCTCACCTGATACTCAACATTTGCAGTTGATCCAGGTCTCTTAAATTTCCCTGGCAATAATTCCTCAAGAACTTCGCAGTACCTTGTACCATCCGTTCGTTTCGGTATCCTTACCATTTTACAGTCGTTCCTATGTCTTTTATCGGACGTAACCCGAAACTGAATGGCCCTGTGGTCCGACATGGTTAGTCTAACCACAACCCTCCAATCCAAAATCCTATTCAACATTTTGGCATTAGACACTCCTCTATAGTTTTCATTGCTGCTGTCCCACACAGAACTGTGCGCATTGGTATCGCAACCTAAGATCATACTAACCCCCTTTCCATCTCAGAATCTCTCTAGAGCTTCCACCTCTCTTGAAGGTGGTCCGTCTGGAGGCTTTTGATTCTTCCATGAAGGATCCACGGCTCCTGAACCAATGCAATATCAAGCTCATCCTCATAGAACCTCCGCACCATCATTGCTGATGCTGCTTTGCTGTGATGAATATTAAGTTGACACACATTTAGTGGTTCCTGCGCGGGCCCACCTCCCGCCCTAACGGCTTCTTCCTTGCAGAATCTGCCACTAGACCCATGCCCATGCAGTTGAGTCTCCCCTCTGCGATCCTGATGGCCTCCGCGTCCTCCTTGGGACACAGCACGGTTAGTAGGACACCTGCCCTTTCTGCCTCGCCTCGGCGTTCTGGCGCTGCAGCCTTCTTAGGATGATGTCGCTGGCCACAGCTTTGATATGAGCAACAATCACCATCTTCCTCTTTGCCGACAAGGCAGTTAGGCTGTCACATTTGAGCTTTGCATCCTCCCAAAAACCGGTTAGGTGCTCCACTGTCTTGCACAGCCATTGCTTGTATTGCTGATTTTTGCACCTTAGTACAAAGAATCTGCTCTCCACCCTTGCCCTGCCGACAAATCCAATGTCATTGACATCGTCTTCAAGGGACTCCATGGCATCCATCAAAGATACCTTGAAGGTACTTAGATGAGTATCCTCCAGGCGCCCCTCTAGTGACAAGTCCATGATTCCCATAACAAGGTAAGCTTCCGCTACTTGAGCGTAAGTCTTCCTCGCCCTGGTGGGCTCGCCCTTTGCTTGCTCAGCCCGACGCCTAGGCGCTCTGCCAAGTTCACTCTTTTAACAATCTTACCAGATTGTCCACCCCGCTCATCACTCACCGATGTCGAGTTTCCCTGCCCCGTCGTTTCCAGAGCAACCCTACTCGTGTTAGGCTTGGGCTTCGAGCCTCTTTTGGAGCGACTGACGGCCTTTATAATTGGCCGTCCATCTCTCCGAGCACTCGCCCCTTTCGGTGCCTGCGTGGAAGAATGATCAATCTTTTCAAGGGACGGTTGAACATCCTTCCCAGCATCCACCTCAATTGGCCCCTCCGTCGTCTTCGAATGGAGCTCCTCAGGCGTTGAACTTTTCAATGTGGTTCCGGAGCTATCGCCCTTGAACCTCTTCCCCGAGTTCTCCACCTCCAAGGTCGACTCATCTTGCACAAGTCCACTGAGTTGGCTCGACAGTTGGTCAATGGTCTTCTCCGACGACTTCATGGCCTTTTTACGTTGTCTCTTTCGCTTCTGCTTCTCCCGTTTCTTCAACAGTATTCGCTCTGCTCTGGAGACTCCGTCCTTTTCGCTTATACCTGATAAAACTAACGAGTCCGCTCCACTAGGAGCGTCTTCGCCCACACCACCAGATGTTCGGTCCGATATTTTACGCTGCCTCCAAACCAGCTTCCCTGCCGGCCTGGTGACACCGTTCACTTCGTTCAACACCGTCGCAGCCGCCGGCTTAGGTCTTTCGAGACCCGTTTCGTCTGCTACGACAGATGCTGTCATTGGTTTTTGGCTGGCTAAAAGCTCGGCTTCTTTACAAGCCTCATTTTTCGCCACCCCCTCCACTACTTCTTCCGCCGTGGCTATCAGCACTTTTTTGCAATACATGATTCGTCAGCTGTCACGATTTTATATACGTCTTTTGAAGCACCACTGTCGAAGTATTTAAGCATTTCCTTACACCAATCGACGCGAACCTTTTTTGACCTATTGATAAATTATGGGGTATCCAACGACTGCAAATTTTTTTACAACTAACTGTTCATGCAAAACCGAATGCATTGAAGTGAAACAAATGTGAAAGGATGCCCCTATCTCACGATATGTCATATGACGATCTTGCATTATCAGTTCATGCACTGCATAGATGTTTTGTGGCACAACAACCGATTTAGGACGACATTCACTGAATTCGTCGGTAAAGTTCATGAACCAGCAACGTTTGGAAATTATTAAATATTGTTACCGAAATTCTGAGTCGGTGGTCGCAACTTTAAGAGCGATGAAGCTCATTTCTGCCTAATGGCTTTGTTAATAAGCAAAATATGCGTTATTGGTTAGCAACAAACCCACAAGTGCTTCTTGATACACCGTTGCACCAGCAAAAAGTTACTGTTTGGTGCGGTTTTCATGCCGGGGGTGTGATTGGGCCGTATTTTTTCGTGGATGAAAACGACCGTCATGTTACCGTCAATGGAGAGCGCCATCGTGCTATGTTGGAAGATTATTTGTAGCCAGAATTGGATGAACTTGACATCAGCGATATGTGGTTTTAACAAGACGGTGCCACTAACAACACAGCACACGTCACAATTGCAAGGCAAATTCTGTGAACGTGTTATCCTGAGAAATGATCCGGTCGAATGGCCGCCTTGTTCATGCGATCTAACAGCAATGGGTTTCCTTTTATGGGGTTTTATCAAGTCACTGGTCTATGCCAACAAGCCACCAACTTTAGACGAGCTCAAAGACAACATCCAACACGAAATTGCCAACGTTCCGGTCATATGACCGGATGTAATGTGTGCTAGAGTGGTGGAAAATTGGGTCCAAAGAATCGACCGCTGTAAACGGACTTGTGGTGGTCATATGACCGATCTCGAATTTCATTCATAAAATGTAATGCTTGCAATATATCCACAATAAATTTGAACTCAATATCTCAAATATGTCTGTGTTTTATTAATAGATAAAATTGTTATGTCCCTAATGGAAAACCCTTTATATCGCCATACGAAGAACTGAGTTCATCGACACATTTTTGTTGAGATAATCCACGTCGAAAGTTGTGAAAAATTATCCAACGAAAACCTTCTCTTGAAATTTCCATTTTTCGTCCAAAATGTTTTTCCTAACTGTATACGAAACAAATAGCGCTTGTACGTCAAAACGTTGTTTGCACGCTTCTGCAGAAAAATGTCAAACTTTATTATGGTGTTGCCAGATTTTAGCTATTGACATTAGAGTTGCCAGATCCCGAAATATAAATAGTAGCCCTCGTGTGTACCGTGAAATGTGTAATTTTTTTGTATTATGTTATGATATGTAACTCTTTATTGAATTTGATAAAAAAAAAGTTTGTCCTTTACACTTCGGAAATATGGTCACCGTAGGTATAATAATTGTTTGATGTTAATTACATATTAAAATTTCGGTTTGTGTGTTTGGTGTGTTCGCTTCGTTTGCTACAACTGTAATTCTATGCATAAAAGCAGGGAGTTTAGAAGTATAGAGATATCCCTCTGTTAAAAGACAGCGTTTTAACAGCATATCTGGCGTGAAACAATGGCCCCCTTTTCTTCAAAACCAAAAATGGTTTTAGATACACTGGAAACAGTTGAGAATGTGCATTTACATACGTAAACCAACCGCAGCTTCACACAATCAATCTGAGTCCTATGTATGGATGAATCCGACGAAAAAGATTCAGTTGATATTGAAATTATATAGGATAATTCCAAATTATGTTTATACAAGAATGTAATAATATTTAATTCTATAGTTTCTTTTTTTAACAGAAATTAATAGGTAATAAGAATTAATGAAATTATCATGGAACACGATTGTTTTATTAAAATTTAATTTGTTTACAATAATTAATTATTATCTAAATGTTTAGCTATCAGGTAAATTGCAATAAGAGATCATCACATATTTAACTACAGCAAACAAATCAACTCGTATCATCTGTTTCTTTCTGTTGCTCTCATTTTTCGCTTTATACATATTGTACTACGTAAAATATATATGTACACATGAGAAGCAGAATTGTTAATTTTTCATTGATAAATGCGCGAGATCGGCAACACAGCAATCACGCGATTGAATTTTTGAAGATTTTGTCATTTTGCGCTTGTTCAGCAGCGAACACATCAAATTGTTTGTCTTTCGCCGATTTCACTCGCGTTGGTACAAACACTCATCTACGCCTGCATATTTGTTGTTTTTTTTGCTTTCGTTTCGTGCATATAGTTCGTATACGAGTATGAGCGGCTAATCGGCTGGTTTCATGTGCGTATAGCAGAAAGGGATGCGTGAGGCAATCAGCCTGCTTCGAATTTAAATGAGGTTTAGAATAAAAACCCTCTACATAACACAAGTGTTTGAGGCCATGCTTCTGCATTGCTGGATCTAACCTTTGGTCCCAATTTGAGCCATTTTCCTTAACGAAGATCCTGAGATATTCTGTTTAGGGTCTGTGACTTTTTTCTAGAGAACCGTTTGCTTGTGGGTGACATTGAGCTATATGTAATTTTTTGACATCTAGCTTCTTGCATGTATCTGAGAACAATTTTAATGTAAAATTTGTACCATTATCTGTGACTAAAATTATGAGTATTTTGGAGAGTGTAATGACCTCATTGTAGAAAACTTTTGCTACCGTGCTAGATTCTGCATCTGGAATGGCTACACCAATGAACAATTTTGATAAATCCTCTTTGATAGTAAGAATGTACTTATTTCCCGATGTGGTTTCTGAGAGAATTGCAACCATATCCATATAAACCTTTTCGAATGGTCTTGAAGGTGTGTCGGTCAATATCATTGACATATTGGTAAACCTTGAACTTTTGTTAATTTGGAATTTTTTACAACTTTTATCATAATCTATTTTGACATGTATATTGCCTTCTAATCCTGAAATAAGTTTTCAGTGCACCCTTATGTCTTCCTAATTGTGAACCGTGGAAGATCCGTCATTATGTCCTTTTCATTAGTGAGTAATTCCATATTCTTATTTTCTTAGTTTTTATCTTATTCTCACTCATCATCAGAACATTCCTCAAGTTCTTCTCGAATTTCAGTTTCTTTGACATTTCTCCTCGTCATGGAACGAATCACCACCATTATTCATTCGTTATTCGGCTGTGGAACTTTACTGAGCGCATCATCATTTCTTTTGCCTGGTTTATAAATTATTTTAAAATTAAATTCAGATAGCTTATGTTGGAAACGTGACAAACGTGCCAAACGTGATGTCTAGTCATTTAGGTTTACAATTCCTCGTAGTGGCTGTGGTCAGTGTAGATTTTGAACGGTCAACAGAGTAAATAAGCTCGTTAATTCTTCACAGCATATACAATAACCAGGAATTCCTGTTTAATGGTGGAAGACCTTCCTCAGTATCATTGAGCGCCCTGCTTGCAAAGGCTATTCGTCTATCTTTTCCAATTTCACCTTGCGATACAGCCAAGCTGCTGGCATCTATTTGTAACAAAAAAAGTTTAGAAAAATCTACGTATCTAATCTAATCTAATTTGCGGATAGCTAATTGTTGCTTTAAATTTTGAAAAGATTTCTGACATTTTTCTATCCATTCAAAATTTTGCGTATTTTCTGAGTAGTTTGTTGATTGGCAGTGGCATACCAGCCATATTCTCAATAAATTTTCGGTAATAATTTACTAAACCTAAAAACAGGTATATTCTGGTAATGCGCCTTCCTCAGTACATTTATGGCCTAGGTAAATTATCTCTTTTCGTAGTAATTGGTACTTTTCTGTATTTCGCTTTAAGCTTTATGCTTATGTAAAAGTTCAAATATAAAGAACTGAGTTCAGTCGAAAGTTGTGAAAAATTATCTAATGAAAACCTTCTCTTGAAATTTACATTTTTGGCCAAATTGACTTTTTTAACTCACTCTTAACGAAACAAGTAGCACTTATACATCAAAACGTTGTTTGAACGCTTCTGCAGAAAAATGTCAAACTTTATTATGGTGTTGCCAGATTTTAGCTATTGACATTAGTGTTGCCAGATCCCGAAATATAAATAGTAACCCTCGTAATGCAGGAAAATATATTATTGTTTAATAAATACTGAAAACTTATTTTTTATTTATTTTAAAACCACTTAAGAAAACGCACGAACTTATGGACTGACCTGATACATGATTGGTTTCCAACTTTCGTTTTCTTTCTGCAATATCACGCCAGCCAGACAGATCTAACTAGCGTCAGTCACCACTGGTCGGGAAGCAAAAATCGTTTAAAGCTTGTTAAAAGCATTTGATTTTTCGCCCATGCAAATAGTTCGTTTTTACGCAGTTTTTACGTTTTTACAGATACCACTGAGCCAGCATCCATGGATGTCAGGGACATTGCTCTATCATTAGGAAATCCCAATGGTTCCGCTTAACAGAGGGAACAGAATAGTAAGCATCAGTGATGCATGGTGACACAATGGGCCAATTTTTTGCCTTAGTGCGGGCGGCAGCATAACCTAACCTAACCTATGCAACAATTGTTTTCATAGCCTGTCTAACATCAGTTATACTTGTTGGCGTTTTAAAATCCTGTATAATCAATGTTTGGCATTGGGAAACCTTCTTTACGTTGATGTTGATCAACACATAAGCGCTCATACCGTTTTTCTTCTTGACTATAATTATTGGACTCGCATATTAGAGGTTTGATTTTCTAATATTATCACACGCCAAAAGTTCATTAACCATATCCGATCCGATTTTCTTCATAGGTTCAAGAACCCTAAATGGTTTCTGGGCAATCGGAACGTCACATCGTCTGTCACATATAGAGTAATTTGTAATTGAACACCTATTGTGTTGTGCGTGTATATAACACCACTCCAAAAACCATTTATCTTCAGTGCACATTTTAAATTGTGTCTAAATTGTGTGCTACCATAGCTCCGACCAATGCACCCAATACTCGTATCAATGAATGACATTAATTGTTGCCCGTTTACCACAACACCTTATTCAAAAACATTATAAAATAAATATATGGCACTTAAAGCCCCAAAGGGCTCCTTGGTCGAGCTTCTCTTCCATTACTGTAGTGCGTCTTAAATTTGGACAATATTAGAAGGGACCTACTTATTTTAGCCGGTTCTTAGCGGCAGAACACTTGTGACATCACCTTTTCTGAGCTTTGTCACAGAGTTCTTTTAGAAGCTTTTTCATGGCAAGTTGTTACTGTCGGAAGAATTGCCAATTACTTCCCGACAGGTGGGTACCATTCGAAAGAAAAATCTTATCGGCATTAAATTTTTTATGCATCAGCCGGGGATTGAACCACGACCTACAGATCAGAAGGCGAACACACTATCCACTGAGCTACGGCACCCACATTCAAAAACATTAGTCGTAGTAATTTACTCTGTGTATTCGCCTTTCTTACTACCGTGTTCTTCTTTCCGTAATTTTCGGGTTCACTTTTGAGATGCACTTTATCGAAATCAATGCACCTTCTCACGTTGTGGTTTTGGACACATACTCGAAAAATATCCTTCTTCTTGACTATTATAACAAATGATTTGTTTGCTTCGATCGTTTTTATGGTTAATGCTTATCTCACTTTTACCCAAATGCGCCAAAATGTTCTTGGAGTACTCGAGTATCGTTTGACGGAATTCACGCATTGTTTTAAAAGGCTGAAGCTGCCATAACCACTTGTAAACAGTAATCCAATAGGGATTCTCAGACAGATCCCCAGTGGGTATGTTTGGGATTAAAGTCGCCACCTTTAACGAATCTACCAGTATGCTTATTTAACATCGATTTGTAAAAATCGGATTTAATTTGATGCGGTAGAGGACTTTAAGTTCAATGTGAGAAAACGAAGCATATGCTAGGAATATACAACTAGCTTTGGTAAATAACATGGGTTGTGTTTGGGTTTTAACAGAGATGGGGATAGTTTGGATTTCATCAGTTTGAATTTTGTTTTCTTTGTGGCGTTTAGTGTTATTTTTGGCATAAGTGCAGAATAGCCCACTTAAAGCAATAGAGCCTATTTTTGTGATATATAAGGTCTAGAAAAAGAAATCCATTATTTTTGCATTAAATTTAAGGTTTTATTTAGCATAGTTAGAATGATCCGATTTAGGTCAAATATGCACCGTTTTGTTCGAAAACTTGTTGCCATTTTAAAGGTAATTTCATAATGCCACTCTCATAGAAACCCTCGTCCCTATTGGCAAAAAACTGGGATAGTCGATTTTCACAAATTTCTCTTGAGGCGAATTTTTCACCAGCATAATCATTCGCCATAGACAGGAACAGGTAGTAATCACTTGGTGCCAGGTCCGGACTGTAAGGTAGATGCATAAGAACCTCTCAGCCAAGCTCACGGAGCTTCTGACGAGTCACTATCGCTGTGTGTGGCCTGGCGTTGTACTGATGGAACACATTTCTTCCTCTATTGGCCAAAGCTGGCCGTCTTTGGGCGATTGCTTCCTTCAGACGGTCCAATTGTTGACAGTACAGGTCCGGGTTGAGTTTGGCAGTAGGGGAGCAGCTCATAGTAGATGATTCTTGCCAATCCCACCAAACGCATAGAAAAACTTTCCTGACCGTCAATCCTGGCTTGGACACCGTTAGCGCTTCTCACCGCTATTCTACCACGACAGTTTTCGCTTGGCGTTGTCGTAAGTGACCCACTTTTATCACCAGTAACCATCCGCTTCAGAAATGGATCAATTTAGTTGCGATTCAGCAGCGATTCGCAGATGGAAATTCGGTCCTTGAGTTTTTTTTGCGTTAACTCGTGTGGCATCCATACATCGAGATCGAGGTCCATAAACACTATTCACATTTTCAGCCGTCTGGTTGCGTTTTCGTCTTTATCGAAGTTAAACGAAAATATGGCGTATTTTCTCTTTACTGGTGTCCACCTTTGAAGCGTGCTCAAACAATACTGAGTGAAGGAATCTTAGTATGAAATCCTGTCTTTCTAACACCATCTAGAGTAACCCGATCGCACTTATACAATGCGAGATACAGATTACTAAAGCCATCTATTGGAAAAACAATGGATTTCTTTTTACTACGCCTGATATAAAAAACCAAAAATTGTTTCTCGATAACACCCATATAAGACCTTGCTGAAGGGCAAAGTTCAAATTTACAATTGAAATTACTCCATAAATTCGCAAGTTTTCCTTACAATATGGGTATTTTGAATATTTTAAAAGCTATGATGAAAATAAAAAATTTGACAATTTTTCTTTTAACCGATTTTTTTTTCCAAAATAATCACTATTAAACATATTAAAAAAAATGTTTATGTAAATTTAATATTTTTTTATCTTCATACTTTATCTACTGCAATTAAGTGAATACGGAAAAAGTAGCAAGGCAAAGCAGAAGTATAGTCACAATGTAAGCAGGCATCGGGCCTATAAGAGTTAGTTTTTTTTTTGGACCCGGCCGAAGGCCGGCTATTAAGAAAGACTTTTATCCGAAAATACTAATGGTCGCGAAATCAAGTTTGAAGACACAGGTAATTCTATCGAAAACCATCTATATTGAAAAAATTTCATGAAGTATCAACTTAAAAAAATATTAATAATATATAAGCCTTCTCTAAAAATATGTTTTATATACCATTGAAAAGGTAATTGTATGGCCTTGAATATGGTTCTAAATTTTCTATAGGTCAGTAATAATTATTTAAAATTTTTTTTTTTTTTTCTAAAAAGCTTTTTTTATGGATCTTTCTAAATTACTTAGAAACGAACAATAAGTAATCAAATCTTACAAACTAACTAAAATTATATGATATTCCCAACGTTCCATCACAATTTGTTGAGTCGCGAGGTATAGCAATTTCACAGCATATTCAGTGTGTCTTTTCTTTTTAATCGACGATGCCCCGTGCTCAGCAACAATTCCCTAGCAAGTGGATTCGGATGATTGTATAATTTTTGAATGTAGCTTCTGCACGACATTGCAACTTCCTCAGAAATTGTGGGTACATTTAAATCTCGATGGATGTTAACGTTCCTCATATACCAAGGCGCGTTTGCAATAATTCGCAGACACTAGGATTGTATTCGCTGCAAGTTTTCGATATTTGAGGGAGATGCGGTGCCCCAAAACTGAATACCATAAGTCCAGATTGGCTTCAGGATTGCTTTATATAATAGCACTTTGTATTCAAGATTCAAATTTGATCTTTTGTGTAACAGCCACCATAACTGATTCATTTTAAGCTTGATCTGAGTTTTCTTTGCCTCTATGTGATTTTTCCATGTCAGCCTTCTGTCGAGGTTAATACCCAAGTACTTTGTTGAGGAACATTGTGCAATTGATTGGCAATTCATTTTAAGTGGGGGACATGTATCTAGCCTTAGCGTGAAGGTTACATGTACGCTCTTTGAATCATTGACTTTTATACGCCATTTTGCTAGCCAGATTTCGAGAGAATCGACATGAGTCTGCAGGAGTTTAGTTGCTTCTATGGGGTTAGAGCGAGAGCACAATATTGCCGTATCATCAGCAAAGGTCGATATGAATGTATAGTTATTGTTGGACATATCTGTAGTGTATAAGAGATACAGTAAGGGGCCCAAAACGCTTCCTTGAGGAACGCCAGCGTGAATATCCAATGGATTTGTTGTGTAATCCTTGTGATGTACGAGAAATTGTCTTTTCGTGAGGTAGCTACTAAGAAATGAGGAGACATTTGCAGGCAGTAATAGTTTGAGTTTGTAAATAAGGCCATCGTGCCATACTTTATCGAAAGCTTGAGTGATATCAAGAAAGACAGCTGAGCAATACTTTTTTTCTTCAAAAGTGTTCCTTATCAGAGTTACAATGCGGTGGACTTGTTCTATTGTGCCGTGCTGTTTTCTGAATCCAAACTGATGTTGAGGAATCAGTTGGTTGAGATTAATAAATGGAGTTATATTCATGACAAGTAGCTTTTCGAATACTTTAGAGAGTAGAGGCAGGAGGCTGATAGGTCTGTACGATGCAACTTTTGCAGGGTCTTTTCCTGATTTTGCTATCATAATAGTTTTTGAAGTTTTCCAGCATTTGGGATAGTGTTTAATACGAAGAATAGCATTGATAATGTGCATGAGATGAATTACTTAGGTAGCTCTTTTATCATTTTACCGGTAATTTTATCTGGATCAGGTGATTTTTTTGGGTTTAAATCGTTATAAATTGCTTTGAGCGTTATTGAGCAAGGTTGAGAAGTTAATTTTGGTAATGATGACTGTGAAGAGGGTGGATTGGGTGTAAACACACTTTTTAGGTGGTTTGCAAAAGCCAAACCCTTCTCACAGTTGCTTCTAGCCCAATTACCGTCACAGGTGTTAATTTCGCTATGTGCTCTTCTAACTCTTTGTTGTTTTTATTTTTTAAGGCTTGCTTTAACTTTCGAGTGCAGTGCTGTAGCTGTGTTTTCAGATTCGGTGATCTGAATTCTTGCCATTGTCTTCGGGGTCTTCTTTTCTGTCTTACTAGCAATTCAATGTCGGCTGGTGTGTATGGGCTATAGTTTGATTGCTTGCATACCTTTGTGCAGGTGGCTGAATTTTTCGAGTGCTGAGTCTACATCGTGTCCATTTCTTAATACACTACTCAGAGAAAGATGGGAATTTATATATTTCTTGAATTTTAACCAGTCTATTTTCTTTCTAACGCAATTGCCCTGTGGGCTTGGTGATTTTATAGATATTACCGTGGGTGAGTAGTCAGATGATAGATCATAATTACACTCTGTGGAGATATATTCCATCTGCAAACCTTTGGCGACTCCAGATTCTATGAGATCGGGTATTTTCCTCTTGTCCGTCGGCCAATATGTCGGTTGACCATTTGAAATAACATCGTAGCCGTGGTTAGCGATGATTGAACATAGACTTCTGCCTTTTGGAGTTATTAAGCGGGAGCCCCAGTGAGTGTGTTTGGCGTTGAAATCGCCAGCAACCAAGAATTTGCTACCAAGAGTTGAGAAAAATTCTTTATGTTGCTGTTCGGTAATACTGTATCTTGGGGGACAGTATATAGCAGATATTACTAGCTTAGAGATGTATTCTTCCAGGCATATAGATGTTGCTTGCAAGTAGACGCTACTGAAATCTTCGAGAACATGATGTTTTATTCTGCTTTTTATCAATATGGCAGTTCCTCCGCGTGCCTTACCATGCGGATGATTTGTGGTGTACAGTTTGTAATATGGTATTTGGTAGCAATTTTTGTCAGTGAAATGGGTCTCAGATATCATCATAGAATTGAAGGAATTGAATTAGCTCCAAACGGTGCTGGCTTAAGCCGTTGGCGTTCCAGTGGCATATCTTGAGACAACTCATGGTCTGGATAGCAATGTTTGGAGTAACATCGATTGATTTTTCATTATTTCTTGCATCATTGTTTGCATAGAGTTCATGAATTGGTTCATATTCTGAATTAATGTTTGAAGCAAATGTTCAAGGGTATTAAAAATACATTTTTTCTTAAATCCACATTGAAAGAAAAATTGTGAATTTATTGGGTAATTTCGATCGCAAATTTGATTTTTGACTTTGAGCAATGCCTTATATGGGCGTTAGCGAGAAACCATTATTGGTTTTTTATATATCACAAAAATAGGCCCTTATGTGGGCTATTCTGCACTTGTTCCGTGTAACCTGAGTTTCTGCAATCTGGAACACATCGATTTGTTTTTGTTCCATTATCAATACCAGTTCGTTCTTATGCTTCTCATGCTTCTCTGGACCTTTTGCATTCCATAACATAATTTTAATGTAATTATTAGTGATGCACGGAGCGAGTGGAGGAAGTACTTAGGGTAGTGAGCTAGTTACAATTTTATTTGTGTTAACTGAACCATTCATGTCGAACCATACAATAATAAGATTCGATATTGAGGGTTCGCTATTAGCAAAGATAATTCTAAGGAATCCTAGAAAAGCAGACTGGGAAAAATACTTAGAAAACCTCAGACCAATTTAAACCAGCTCAAGTTGGAACATAATATCAGGAATGAAATAGAATTAGAAACTATGGTAGAAGGCTTCAATAAAACCATTATTGGGGCTTATGAGGACAGCTGTCCAATAAGAAGGGTCAGCCCCAAAAATTATGTACTTGGTGGAACAATGACTTAAAGAAACTAAGATCTATGGATCACAGATTATTCAACCCGCTACAAAAAGACTGGGGATTGGGAAGTTTCTAAAAACACTCTGACACTTTACAATAAGGAGATTAAAGAAGAAAACGTGAAAGTTTCAGAATTTTCTGCGAATTTTTTTTTTTTTTTTTTCAGAATTTCACCCTTAAAAAGGATGATGGAAGTTTTATTGAGGGCGAGGTAGAGGAAGCTCAACTTCTTCTAGATACTTATTTTCCAGGATCTTCAGTCGCATCAGGAACAGAAGAAACTGAACCTTTTAGTGTAATAAATAGGAAAAATTGGAATATTGCAAAAGAAGTATGACGAGGATTCGGTGGGCGGTAAGCACCTTAAAACCACTGAAATCTCTTGGTGTAGATGGCATACTTCCTGCATTATTACATAAGAGCTTAGAACATATCTTAGGTACACAAACTAAGATTGTTAGGAGAAGCATTGTACTGGGGCATATATTAACAATTTGGCCTTTCTCTACACCGAAGGTCGGCAAGAAATTGGCCGAATCAGACCAATTTACCTAATATTTTTCATAATGAAAGTATTAGAGAAAGCTGTAGACAACTACATTAGAATAGCTACTCTCCGTTACATGCGTGTCAATAAGTGTACAGAGCAGGCCGATCTACGGAAACTGAATTGTACCAATTAGCTAATGCAATTCAGGAAAGTATAAAACAAAGGAGATTATGAGTCTCTTTCGATATAGAAGGTGCTTTTGACAAGAATTCCCGTGAAGCCATCCAAAAAGCTCTGATTAATAGAGGTGTCAACGATAGTCTAACTTTATGGATGAGCAATATACTCTTTACTTCTTCTTCTTCTTATAAGACCATAACAACCGAATATCTATTTAGGCCGAATATAACATGCTTTGTAGTGGATGTCGTAGCTCAGTGGTTAGTGTGTCCGCCTTCTGATCTGTATGTCGTGGTTCAATCCTCGGATGATGCATAACAAATTTAATATCGATAAGATATTTCTTTCGAACGGTACCCACCTGTCGGCAAGCAATTGGTAATTCTTCCGACAGTAACAACTTGCCATGAAAAAGCTTCTAAAAAGAACTCTGTGACAAAGCTCAGAAAAAGTGATGTCACAAGTGTTCTGCCGTTCGGAACCGGCTAAAATAAGTAGGTCCCTTCTAATATTGTCCAAAATTTAAGACGCACAACAGTAATGGAAGAGAAGCTCGGCCAATGAGCCCTTTGGGGCTTTATGTGCCACATATTCATTCATTCATTCATAACATGCTTTGCCAGACATCTCTGTTTTTCGCTAGCTGGCGCCAGTTAGAAATTCCAAGCGCCGTCAGGTTCTCCAGTACTTGGTCTTTCCACCGGAGGTTAGGTCTTTCTCTTCTGCGTCGTCCTCCAGCGGGTTTCGAATATATCACCTTCTTAGCTGGAGCGTGTTCTTCCATTCGCTCGACATGACCTAACCAGCGCAGCCGCTGGATTTTGATGCGCTTTACTATGTCACTATCGGCATACAACTCGTACGTCTCATGGTTGTCCCTTATGCGGTACTCGCCACCAACGCAAATAGGTCCAAATATCTTCCGTAGGACTTTTTTCTCGAAAGCTCCGAGAATTCTAAGAACAGAAATGTAAGAACAGGCATGATGAGAAACTTGTAGAGTTTGGTTTCGATGCGAGAGAGGTCCCGATTTCTAAGAGTGGTCATTAGCAATATGTCCAGGCTGACGTCACTATTAGTGTTAATGCTGGTTCTAAGATAGACAAAGTCCCTTACTACTTCAAAAGCGTAGTTGTCAACAGTGACGTGCTGTCCCAGACGCCGGGACTCTTTGTTTGTTGACACTAGATACTTCGTCTTGCCCTCGTTCACCGTAAGACTCATCCGACGCGACTCTCTTTCCAACTCTGAGAATGCTGCACTGACTACTCGCATGTTCATGCCGATTATGTCAATATCGTCGGCATACGCTAACAGCATGACACTTTTGTTGAAGATAGTGCCATTTTGTCGTAGATCAGCATTTTGCATTATTTTCTCCATAATAAGATTGAAGAAGTCGCACGATAACGAATCACCTTGCCTGAAACCCCGTTCGGTATTAAACGGTGCGGAGAGGTCCTTCCCAATTTTCACTGCACAACGCACTGCACTGCACTTAAAATGGCCGTTTCAACCTCGTCATAGTCGGGTGGTGGAACATCAACACCATCATCTGTAATCGGGGTTATCGGGCAATCTTCTTCACTGGCGGAATTGTTCGTAGCATCGCAATTCAGTAACGTGGACAAGTGTTCCCTCCATAGGCTCAGTACACTCTGGACATCTGTAACCAGATTCCCATTTCCATCACGACAAGAAGAGGCTTCGGGGTTTAAACCACCACGCAGGCGCTTGATTTTTTCGAAGAATTTTCGAGTCTCATTCTTGTCGGTACACATCTCTATCTCCTCACACTCGCGTCTTTCCTATTCTCTTTTCTTGCCTCTGAAAAGACGTCTCTCTGCACTCCTTTTCATTTTATACCACTCCTTAACAGCTCGCGTTGCACCTGCAGGCAGGGTTCTTCTGTAGGCGGCGTCTTTCTCTGCGGTAGCGTCCGACACTCCTGATCATACCACGTATTCCTCAGAGGCCGGTAATAACCGATTACCTCATCGGCAGCAGTAGTCATGGAGTGGGATATATGTGTCCACCGTGCGCGTATATCATTAAGTGGGGGAGTGTTCTGCATAAGCAGATCCGATAGTCGAGTGGCAAATGCATCTGCTGTCTCTGGTGATCACAGCTTACTGACATCGATTTTTCTCTGTGTGGGACTACTCTTGTTATTTGAGACACATAAACGTGTGCGCACCTTAGCTGCAACAAGGTAGTGATCCGAGTCGATGTTGGCACCACGGATAGATTTCACGTCCATCACACTGGAAGCATGCGTTCCGTCAATCACCACATGATCAATTTGATTTTTTGTTCTTTGAACTGAGACAGCCATATCGCTTGGTGGATGTCGAGATGCTGGAATTTGGTACCACCAATTACCATGTTTCGTGCTGCGGCAAAGTCGATCAACCTCATTCCGTTATCGGAGGTGTTCCGGTGGAGGCCGAATTTTCCGACAGTTGGACCAAAGGTACCTTCCTTGCCCACCCTGGCATTAAAGTCGCCAAGTACGATTTTGATATCGTGGCGGGGGCAGCGGTCGTCAGCTTCTTCGAGGCGCTGGAAGAAGCTCTCCTTGGTCACATTGTCCTTCTCATCCGTCGGAGCGTGGGCACATATAAGGCTGATGTTAAAGAATTTTGTCTTGATGCGGATTGTGGCCAGCCGTTCGTTCACAGGCGTGAAATGTGAGACCAGAGGTCGTAATCTCTTGCTGACCAAAAATCCACATCCTAATTCATGCCTTTCAGCATGGCAACTGTAATATATGTCACAGGATAATCTTTTGGAGCAGCCCTGTCCCGTCCATCGCATTTCATGAAGAGCGGTGATGTCAGCTCTGTATTTTTCGAGGAAATCAATCAGCTGGATAGAGGCACCCTCCCTATAAAGGGACCGGACATTCCATTGCGGGGTCATCAACAAAGGGGGTAGTTCGTTTCCGAGGCATTTTTATATTATTCACTGGGCAAGTTTTTTTATGTGGCGGGTCCCAAACCCAACACACAACCTTTAACCGAGGAGATTTTCGCCACTCACTTCAGCCGCCTCCAAGCAGGTGCCAGGAGGACGTTGCCCGGTGGTCGCCACGTGGAGGGCCCCCATTAATAATAATGAAGGCGCCATCACATAGTAAGCAGAGCAAGCTACATGACTACCCCTCATTAACAAATAAAGGTGTCATTACATAGCGCTCAGAACAAACCACATGACAGCCAGTGAGTTTAACAAGGATTGCGCTAGCCCCACCTGGTTGAGGCAGTTAGACAAGTTACCTTGTGAAAACACCACCAGACCACCTCTCTTCACTAGTAAGTATATATACTAATTAGTAAATTAAGCATCAGAGCAAACACCTCATGAGGATATCCATAATGAGTAATGAGGAGTGGAGTATAGTAGTAGATGAACTACTTGTAGAACTAGAAAACTTTGGGTTATAATTTCAGGGTTATGCTAACGATTAGTCATAATATGAAGAGGAAAGTTCGAAAATATTCCAGGTGAAATAATTTTGCTAGGACCAAAACTAACAAAGATAATAAAACCACGGAAAGAAGTATAATTCCTGGTCGTAGTATTAGAACAGTGTTTCCGACGAAAGACACATATAGAAAATATGGCCAAAAAGGGCACTAGAATATTTCTGACTTGTAAATCCATAGCAGGGAAAAGTTGGGGTCGCATACCAAAGATACTGAGATGGATCTACACTGTAAACGTTAAACCTATGATAACTTATGGAACTGTCTTTTGGGAGGACTGCACCAAGCTCCACACTGGTACCGCTACACTTGGCAGGATTTAAAGACTAGCATCTGTATGTGTAACAGGAGCTATGCGCATATACAACAGCATCATTGGAAGTTCTCTTGGAACTTACACCTCTTAATATCTATATCCTAAGCAAAGAGGGCTATCCTAAAATTGACTGCTGTCAATAACCTACCAGGTAGTTTAATGAATCCCAAAAAGTATGATATTCTAACAAATCAACACCCAGAAGTCGTAATACCGAGGGACTCAATGTATCCAGAGTTCAGTTTTACTATGCTATTCAAAGCTGAACTCAGTAACAAAAAACAAACAAAAAAGGGAAGGTATATCCAAAAGATACTGGATAAACCAGAACATGATAACGTAGTTCCCGGACGACTTCTTAACGGAAGAAGTGGCCGGAGCAGGAGTGCTTGGCCCGGGGCTAATATACTCGGAGCCTTTAAATAATAAGATTGTATTTCAAGCGGAAGTATACGTAATTAACAGGTGTGCCCACTTCAACATCATACGTGAATACCGGAATCGAAGGATTGAAATTCTAACAGGCAGCCGGGCAGCTTTCAAGGCACTTCACTGTAACAGATGAAATCCAAACTGATGTTGGGTTGTCTTGACAGGCTGAATAAACTTGGTGAATATAATTAGGTGTTGATTCTTGAATTCCAAGAAGTTGGAGGAAACGACTTGCAGATAAGCTCGTCAGGAAGGGTGAGACAACACCCTGTGTAGGCCCACAACCCTTTTGTGCTCTGGTAAGGGAGCATGGTCCATACGCATTAAAAAGAAAAAAGAAGCAGAAAAACAATCATACTGGGAAATCCTACCAGATTTGTCCCATTCCAAATTGCTTTTAAACATCTATAAGATTGTTGTTAAACATCTATAAGATGCAAATCATCTCCTTTTCAAAACGATACTATTTATATTATACTCATTTTCTTAAGTTCTTTTATTTACATTTATCACTATGATTCTCCCTTGACTCACTAGATAAGGTATAGGGTTTAAAAAAATTTACATATAAGAGTGTGATCCCAGAACTACCCAACCTGACATATAGATGGCGGCAGTAAAAAAAAAATTACTTTGGTGAAAAGTGGCAACCTTATAATACATATGTTTCAAGGCGCCAAGTTGTTTAGTATTCTTTTTGGAGACATCGAAAGTTAGCGACCATGTAAACGTGGAAGAAATCGGTCACTGTTATGTAATTCAGTACTTTCATTTGAAAGGTCTCAGTCCAATGAACATTAAAACCGAAATATATTCTGCTCTGGCGGAGTCTGCTCCTTCGTTTCCGACCTTAAAATATTGGGTGGCAGAGTTTAAACGAGGTCGTACGAGCTGCCAAGACGAACACCGTAGTGGTCGACCAATTGAGATGGCCACGCCAGAAACGGTTAAGAAAATCCACAAAATGGTATTGGCATTGGCATTACAGGCATTTCAAAAGTTACCGAGTTTTTGGAGATATAAAAGATGTGTGCCGCGTTTGCTCACAACAGAACAGAAGCCAGACAATCAACCGAAGCTTTGTCCATGAGCACCACAAGAGTCCAACCTTCTTTGCCATCCCGGTTGGTACTCTTGGCGCTAGGACTTTTCAAAGCCTTGTGTTGATGCCCGGATTCTGAGTACACAGACAAGAATGAAAGAACATCCGCCGTATTCAGGTCTGGATCCCGAATCCAGCGAGTGGACCCCAATGGAGGTACATTATTGACCGCGGCCGTGATTCAATCACAATTGGCCTGAGACGCGCACGCCACCCTTAAGGTGCCGTCCTTCGTCTGATATCCCTTAGCGTTCGCAGCAGGACCGTGGGTAATAACCTGGAGCATCAGTTGGCTTTTGCGGTGTTTCAGTTCCGCCCCATTTTTCCAATCACAACAATGGGCAATGATCCCCTGGCCTCCTCACTGTATGATGGCCTGTGAGCACAAATCCTTGATGTACTTGGTTTGTTTCATCACGCGCCGCAGATTGAGGGCCAGACGGGGGATGTGTCACCGCCAAACCTAGCTCAGCTGTTCCACCCGCCGTTGACGAAGAACTCGTCGGTCAGGATGAAGCCGCCGATCCCGTGCAAGAAGCTAAGAAGACTGTGTCTTACCAGCAGCTCTATTACTCGCCGACTTCGTCATGCTCGCTTCCCTCAGAGGCATCCTTTGGTGACACTTCAGGCGACCGAGGCCTTCTGGCAGACTCACTCGCAGGAAGGCCGACCATGCCGCAAGAAGATTTTTCTTGCAAGCGCACAGAAAGCCTCTTACTTCACTGGGAGGTCGTTCAGCCACCGAAATGATTTCCCGACTCAAAACCCAAAGAATCTGACAGTGGAAGAGAGGACAGAGATACGACTATCCACTCTCTTCCAGGATGTAGGTGTAACAGCGCAGGTGCTTATGTAGCGGTGAGCCTGCGGAAACGGTGGCCAAGCCAGGATTGACGGTCAGGAAGATTTTGCTATGTGTTTGGTGGGATTGGCAAGGAATCATCTATTATGAGCTTTTCCCCCACGGCCAAACTCTTAATTCGGACCTGTACTGTCAACAATTGGACCGTCTGATGGAAGCAGTCGGCCAGAAGTGGCCAGCTATGGCCAATATGAGAGGAATTGTGTTCCATCAGAACAACGCCAGACCACCCACACATCGATAGTGATTAGCCAGAAGGTCCGGGAGCTTGGTTGGGAGGTTCTTATGCATCCACCTTATAGTCCGGACCTGTCACTAAGTGATTACTACCTGTTCCTGTCTATGGCAAATGATTTTGTTGGTGAAAAATTCGCCTCAAAAGAAGCTTGTGAAAATCGGCTGTCCCAGTTTTTTGCCAATAGGGTGGCGAGGAGTTCTATGAGAGTGGCATTGTGAAATTACCTTCAAAATGGCAACAAGTTATCGAACAATATGGTGCATATTTCACCTAAATCGTATTATTCTAACTACGCTAAATAAAACCTTTAATTTAATGCAAAAATAATGGATTTCTTTTTACTCGACCTTATACAATGACAATTTTGTAGTTTGATTGCTTAATCTTTCATAGAATCCCAACTAAAAAAAGTACATTTCAATAAATGACCCTTTACATACCCATAGGTATATCCAGCAACAATCAAACATGACCAAATCACATAAGCATGTTGGAAAAATTGCTTGTCTTTTTTTGTGTTTCTTTGTCCAAAGTAGAAATGAAAGTAAAGATTCTCAATATTAAAAAGAGGTGCAGGTGCAGGTGCTTAAGACTCGTTTTTGACATCTTCTTGAAGTACTCAGAATCAAGCGATCCAAATAGTGAATGTGCGATGCCGCCAACGAAATTCATTGCCCCTCTTCTGACACGATTGCCTGTAACTAGCTTGTTATCCAAACGCAACTCTTTATGTAGTCGTTCGAAATTGTTACTTATTTGACTACAGGTGCCGTTTTGTTTCATTTATTGACAGGGTCGATGCAGAGTGCTTGTTCCGTTTCGCCGCCTCAGTCCAATAAGGTTGCAAATCGTAGTATACGATTAAATTTCAGTCAGCGGATGAAATGGCAGCTCTTCGCATGCCTTCAAAGTAGATCCCAACTTGTGCTCTAAAACGGTTGACTTGTATTGGAGAGCCCATTCCCATGATTGGCAGGATTATCAGTGTAATCAATAGCGTCACAATTTCTAGATGCATGGATGTACGTCTAGCGATTAGGTTAGGTTATTGTCGCTGCCCTCTCTCTGTGTCCTCTCAGAAAGCCAGAAAGTCTCATTGTGATACCACCGAGCTTCTCTTCCAATACTGTTGTGCGTATTAAATTCGTATTAATTTAGCTTTGTCGTAGAGCTCTTTTTAAGAAGCATTTTTGGGAAATGGTTACTGCCGGAAAAATGACCAACTACTTGAAGACAGGAGGGCATCGTTTGAAAAAAAAATCTTTTCGATATTAAATTTTGTTATGCTTCAACCGGGGATTGAACCCACAACCTACAGATCAGAAGATCAATACACTAAACATAGAGCTATGGCACCCATCTTTTTTTGCCCCTTTCACATAAAATGTTGACCATTTTATTGTAATTTTAAAAAACATACATTAGCAACTAAACATCTTTTTTGACGACAGTAGTCATCTCAGAAACGTAGAGACCATCCAAGAATTTACGAATATCCTGGTTTTTGACAGTGGTCGACTGCTGAATTAAAGCTGCAGACCCAGAAACGTCACATCAGGCGCCATCTCTACGCGACGAATGTATTTTTCGTTTAAGAAATTACGGATTTCAATTACGGTGTTATTCTCAGAGGTGACACAATTGATGGGGAAATGAGCATATACAGCACCCATTTTATACTGGAAGCCATATGTACCACCTTTGATTAATTTTTCTATAATTCTGCATACGGTACGTACTGGTGCTAATTATTTCTTGGCACCAAACCATTCTTCTACTTTGAGTGTGCGCTTATATACCATGTACATATCCAAAGCCAATTGCTTGAAGCTGCGTTTCAACGAACCACGGGGTCCTTTGAATGTGACAACACGGGCCTTTACTAGGAATCGTCTCGCAGTGGTTAGAGTTGATTGTCCTCATTTTGAAGTGGAAAGAGGTTGACTCGTTATTTAGCTCAGTTGGTTAATGGTTGCATTAACAAGCAATGTTTTTGTAGGTTCGAAACCTACAAAGAACTTTTAGTTTTTGGAGTTGGTGGTCTAATTTACTTCTTGGTCGTCTCGAGGAATGTTTTGTAGCAGTTTTGGATGATTTGCACACCATTTGCGTAAGTTGAAACCATGCTTCTTTAAGATGTGTATGAGTTGCTGTTGTGCTGTGATGGCCGTTATCAGAATTTCTGAACCCCCTAGTCCATCGTCAACGTAGAAATTGTGCTGCAGAATCTGAGCTCCCAATGGAAAATCATTAGCATTTTAGAACGCGATACGTTGTAGGTATTTTGTTGCATGAGATGGAGCTGCTCGTGTCCCATAGGTAACCGTGTTGAGTTTTTAATAGCCTATAGGAGATGTTGGTTGATTTCTCCACATGATGATTTGATACCGCTGATCTTCTGGATGAATTAGAATTTGACAATACATTTTCTCAATATCAGTGGTAAAACTAAAACGTGGCAAATGAAAGCGAAGGGGTATGGAGAATAATTCACCTTGGACTGTTGGACCTACGTACATCAATTCATTCAATGAATAACCAGATGTAGTTTTGGCCGAGGCGTCAAATACTACTAGAAGTTTGGTTGTAGTGCTGTCTGGTTTCAGAACACAATGATGAGGAATGAAATAACTAGGGGCCAATACAGAATCGAGATTTACTTCTTTCATGTATCCCAATCGCTTATATTCTTCCATGAATTGAACGTATTGATTCCGCACTGTGTTGTTTTTGAGTAATCGCCGTTCCAGACTAAGGTTGATGTATCTTCAAGAAATGGTGGTTTGACGATAAAATGACCTTCGTCATTGGTGCGAGCGTTCTGAGCGAAATAACCCACTTTCCTTTAGTTCTACTTCATCCATTTTCCTTAGCCGTTCTACCACCCCGTCCAGTGTGATATTAATGTTACTGGTGTTTGCTTGGTTCCCAAAAATAGCACAAGTCAGTATCTCTGATGATTCGGAGTTATTTCCAATCTTTCTACTTAGGATCCAACGAAGTTTTGTATTTTGCAGGACTGGAAGATTAGTGGAGAGGTTGATTTGTCCAGTAGCCATTAGATTAAAATAGAATTCAGCACCAAGCAGGATGTCAATTTTCCCATGTTGGTGAAATTCTGGAACAGTGAGTTGAATATTGGTAGGGATTGACCAGGTAGAGATGTCTAAATTGTGGTTTGGCTAAGCAGGAACGATGGTGGGAAGTACAAACGCTTCTAAGTGGGTTGAAAACCTGTTGTCCAAAGATTGTAATTTGACATTCAGCCGTTGAGTGGACAGTGAGGCGTCAATGGGGAGTATGGGCAACCCTTTTATGAGGCGCTCGGATACAATACTTATTTCTGAGCCGGAGCGTAATATTGCTTTGAACTCACATGATCTTCCATTAGTTGCCGTAATTATTATTTTTGCTGTCGCTAATAAGACGTAACCTTTGCGTGGTGGCAAGGTGTTGGCCGATGCTGATGTTACTGCTATTTTAGAATCAGTTGGTCTTATTGCTGTGTTGGTTGCCGTTGATTGGTTTGATTTTGGAGCATCTGCTGTCTAATTCCATTAATGAGTTGTGTTTCTCGTCGCACTTAGTGCAAGATCTTGAAGTGCAGTATTTTGCTGCCTAAAACAATTGACACATAGTTTATTTTTTTGCACATAATTCAATCTTTCTGATGTGGATAATTGCAAAAATTTCTTGCAGAAATACAAATAATGGGAACTGCATAATTTGCATGAAATGTTCTTTGTAATTTTTCTTTGTGTCCGATAGATTCCATACTTCGAGGAAGGTCAAAAAGTGTTTCATATCCTGAGGCTCCTTTGGATCTGAAAGTGATCTTCCATACAAAATGTGGGTGCCTCGCTCCAATTTTTTGACTAGTATGTGTAGCAGCATGGGATCCCTAGAAGTTGCGTCGATCCCAATATTGTTTAATGCGTGTAAGAATTCTTTTGTTGTGTCATGTAGCTACTTAATGGCTGCAGCTGACGAAGAGGCACAATATTGATCTAGTACCTGTTGTGTTAACGAAGGGACAAGAATCCGTTGATTGTTGTATCTTTCTTGCAATAGTATCCAAGCAGTTCTGTAATTTTCAGCTGTGGCTGGAAGATAGCTGATCAATTTTTCAACTTCCCCTCCCACCACATCTTTTGTATAACAGGAAGTTGTTGCTTGCCTGCTAATTGCGAGAACAAATCAAAAAATGCTCGCTACTTTAGGTAATCTCCATTAAATTTTGGAGAAGTAATTTTTGCCAGGATAGATTACTATTTTGTGCAGACCCGAAATTTTGTGGTACATTATTGGACGTCAAAGCAAAATTGTTGATTACCATTACTTCAAGATTCTTGTATTCTTTTTATAAATCAGGAATGTTTTATTTATTTCAACAGCAGCCTGTTTAATTAACACTTAAAGCCTAATATTCCAAGAACTGATGAAAACTTAATTTACGACGGTTTTTTTTCTGTAACACTCAAAATTTTAAATATTCATTATATGCTCTACGTTACGTTCCATGTGTGTACAGTATGACCAAGCATGCGTAGATAATAATAAATCATATTATATGGATAAGTATGGATGGATTATATGCAAAAAATCACGTTTTTTCTCGAAAACGCTCCTTTGAAGAAATGAATAAATTTTTCTCTTTAGCAATTTAAGGTTAGTCTAGAAAACTTACTTTTTTTGAGGTACTCACAAAGGAGAAAAAGATTTTGAGTGGTGTAATTAATTGTTTAGTACATAGCTTGATACGAGAGTGATCCAATAAGCAAAATTGAAATACAGAACACACTATTTGGTAAAGAGAAAAAACTATCACTCCGAAACTCATGTTTATAAACAAACAAGCAGCAACATTGTTGATAACACATTGAATGCAAATAAGTCAGAAACAACAAAAGTACAAACAGGTATGGACAGATACATTACAATTAAAAGGAAATTAAGCCCACAGAAATTAAATGATGGTAATATGGCAAAAATAAATAAAATTAAAATAAATGAAGATGGAAGTGCTTCAGTAGGAAATAGATTCGCATTACTGAGCGACAAAAACCATGCAACTAATTGCACTGACTTGGGTTCTACATCTAGTACCTCTAATGCCAAACCGCCTCCAATTTACTTGCGTGAATGCAGTACCAATGAATTAGTAGACAATCTAACGCGCATAGCTGGCCAAAATAACTTCCATATCGTGTCGCTAACGAAAGGAAACATTAAAGAGACAAAAATACAAATATATAATGAAGACAATTACCGCGCCAATGCCAAATTTCTCAATGAAAACAACAAATACTTTTACACATATCAGCTCAAAAGTTCCAAAGGTCTTATTGTTATCGTCAAAGTTATAGATCCGAATGTAGAACCAAATGATATAAAGGAAGCACTGGAAGAAAAGGGTTTTCCGATAAAAACAGTTATAAATATGGTCAATAAAAATAAGGTCCCACAGCCAATGTTTAAAGTTGAATTGATTCCCGAATTCAAAAAACTAAAAAAGAATGAAACACATCCTATTTACCAAATGCAATACTTGCTTCACCGTAAAATTACAGTGGAAGAACCACATAAGCGTAAAGGCCCTGTACAATTCACAAATTTTCTGGAATTCGGCCATACTAAGAGCTATTGCACCTTAAGAAGCGTATGTGTAGCATGTGGAGATCTCCATCAGACATCAGCATGTACTTCTAACAAAAACGACCCAAATGCTAAGAAATGCAGTAATTGCAATGGTAACCATACAGCAAACTATAGAGGCTATCCTGTATATAACAAATTAAAAAACAGGTCTAATCAGAGTCAGGCAACTCACTCCCAAGTGGCTACAAAATTTCAAAGTGATGTTATACAAAACAACTCAAATATTCCAAAAATTTCTCATATGTCATACGCCAATGTATTAAAACAAACTGAGCAACATGCAAAAGAACCAATTGCCCAGCCTAATGGAACCGTTGAATCTATGATTTGCAATTTAACACAATGCATGACACAATTTATGTCTAATATGCAAACTATAATTCAAGAACTGATTAAAGCGCAAAATCAAATGTTACAAGCTCTATTAAATAAAAAATGAGTGTCCTTAAGATCTGCTTCTGGAATGCAAACGGTATTAATAACCACAAAATTGAACTAAAGCATTTCTTAGATAGTAAAAATGTTGATGTAATGCTTCTAGCTGAAACACACCTTACAACCAAGTACAACTTCAATATACCAGAATACACATTCTATAGCACAAACCACCCTGACAGCAAAACACATGGTGGTACAGCCATTCTCATAAGAAGCAGAATTAAACATTATTCTTTTGAAGAATATTCAAGAAACTACTTACAAGCTACTTCAATATATCTACAATGCCTTAACAAAAATATAACACTCAGCTGTGTACTGTCCACCACGATTTTCAATAACCGAAAAGGTATTTAAAGAATTCTTTGACAAGCTAGGAAAGAGATTCTTGGCGGCTGGTTTTTATAACGCCAAACATACGTATTGGGGCTCTCGTTTAATAAATCCTAAAGGAAGGCAACTGTATAACACTATAATAAATCCACAAAACATGCTCAATTTCGTGTCACCTGGCCAGCCAACATATTGGCCAACAGACATCTCGAAAATTCCTGATTTGATTTGAAATCTTAATCGAAATATTGTCACTGCCGAAATAAGTTACGAACTATCCTCAGATCACTCTCCTATATTATTTTATCTAAATGAACGCCCTCCATTGTCAAAACTACCATTTGGGCTGACATCCCCAAAAACAGATTGGCTGAAATACAAAAAGTATATAAGTAGTCATATCAACACCAGTCCTGTAATCCAGTCTGAGATCGACATCGATGATAATCTAAACATCATCGAAACCATGCTCACTACTGCTGCAATAGTTTCAACCCCACGTGATTACCAAAAACAAACGAATGTTCGTATAGCCACCAACACCCAAATTGAAAAACTCGTTAATGAAAAGCGCCGGCGTAGAAGAGAATGGCAGACATGCCGGTCACCTGCATCAAAATAAAGTGTGCTGAAAGAGCTCTGAAAGAAGCGTTAAAACAGGATGAGGAATTTGAACAGCAAAAGTATATCGAAAAGCTTTCTCGTATGACTACCAAAACAAATTCGCTTTGGAACTCTTACAAAAAGCTGAAAACGCCACTTGCAGAATTTCCAATCAGAAATCATGTCGGAAATTGGTCACACACTGAAGAAGAAAAAGCCAACACATTTGCTATACATTTATGTAATGTGTTTCAGCCCAATCCGCCCGCAAACGACTTTCGAATCCATCCACATAGCACTGCAACTAGTGGCTTCACCCCCTCAAAATATCATCCAAAGAAATCAACGAGAACGAGAAGTACCAGCTTAATCCATAGAAAGCTCCTGGTTTCGATGGCATCACACCAAAAATGCTAATTGAAATTCCAACGGCAGCTGTATTATTTTTAGTGGTTTTGTTTAATGCAATGCTAAAACTGGGCTACTTTCCTAACCAATGGAAAAAATCAGAAGTAACAATGATCCTAAAGCCAGGAAAAGATAAAACATTGCCGTCATCCTACAAAAGCACATGCCCGAGAGTTACACTAAATAATATCGCCATAACTCATACAAATGAAGTCACCTACCTAGGGATACACTTAGATAGACGGCTTACATGGCGCAAGCACATCGAAGCAAAAAGAACTCAGATGAAATTAAAAGCTTCTTGTCTGCACTGGCTCATCAATTTCAGATCACCATTAAACTTGAAATACAAGGTCCTACTGTACAACAGCATAATAAAGCCAATTTGGAGTTACGGAATTCAATTATGGGGGAACACTAGTAATAGCAATATTGAAATCATACAGAGATCTCAGTCTAAAATGTTAAGAATGATAACTGGTGCATATATGGTACATATATATATGGTAATATACCATTTATTAGAAATGAATGTATACACAATGACTTAAATATCCCAATGGTAGAAATTGAAGTTAAAAATACTAGACAAAAATATACTAGAAGATTACAAAGACATCCAAACACACTAGCAAGAACCTTGCTCAATACCTGCTATACTTCGCGCCTTCGAAGAAAGGACCTGCCAGCCTTCCAATAAAAAGAAGAGCATCGTACAAAAAACATTGCTCTAGATAATAAGGAGCTACTGTTGTTGAACTAGATTAAGATTTTAAAACTTATTGTTAGGTTCTTTAGGAATAGATTCAATAAATAAAGAAAATGTATAATAAAAAAAAAACTTATGGGGACATCCACTACTGGTTTACTCAATTTCGGGGCGGTATTACCAGCACAAATAATGCCGAGCATTCTGGTCACCCATTAAGGTCACCCAATCAAATCCAGTAAGTAAGTAAGTAATCAAATCCACGGTAAGATAGTGAGTTCAGTTTCGCAGAAATATTTAAATATATATCTATACACAAAATTGGTGCAACAGTTGCTTACAACTGACTACAATCGCAATTGTTTGACAACTTCAAAGGAGTGTTTGGCGATGTTCAATCCAATCTTACTCCAGCGTCCACAATTAACATTGATACAAGTCCACTATGTCAATGGCCAAATTTCATGTAGTAGATTACGACATGCTCCCTCAGCCAGAATAATTTTCCATATTAAGCCCCTGCAACTATGTTCTATTTCCAACGTGACAAAATAGATCGGTGGTAAGAGACTTGGGTGGAATGAAGAGGTCGTCGGTGAAACAAGCGCCAATTTTAATGACCTCGATAAATTGTATTATTTGGAGGGCATAAAAGTTTGGAAAAACCTGGGACGAATACAGCCATATTATATCGAGCTAAACGGAGACTATTTGGAATATTTTTTGCCACATAGGGTGTCCCATATTTCAATTTTCACCGACTTTTTGACCCACCCGAATCCAATTGAATTCATATGATTTTGCATCGAAATAATTAATTTTGTGTTAAATGTTATATGTATTGTATTTGTATTTTACGGTATGTAATACATACCGTATATATATATATATATATATATATATATATATATATATATATATATATATATATATATTATGGTGGTCTGGTGGTGTTTTCACAAGGTAACGTGTCTAATTGCCTCAACCGGGTGGGGCTAGCGCAATCCTTGGTGAACTCATCGCAAGTCAACTCACTGGCTGTCATGTAGTTTGATCTGAGCGCTATGTGATGATACCTTTATTTGTTAATGAGGGGTAGTCATGTAGCTTGCTCTGCTACATGACTAGTTAGAGGTTGTGCGTTGGGTTTGGGACCCGCCACATAAAAAAAATGCCCAGTGAATAATATAAAAATGCCTCGGAAACGGACTACCCCCTTTGTTGATGACCCCCGCAAACGAAATAAAAACCATGAGTTACGGATATGCACCTGGAATGTCCGTTCCCTTTATAGGGAGGTTGCCTCTATCCAGCTGGTTGATGTCCTCGAAAAATACAGAGCTGACATCACCGCTCTCCAGGAAATGCGATGGACGGGACAGGGCTGCCCCAAAAGAGCATCCTGAAAAGCGCGTGGATTTTTGGTCAGCAAGAGACTACGACATCTAGTCTCGCATTTTACGCCTGTGAACGAGCGGCTGGCCACAATCCGTATCAAGACAAAATTATTTAACATCAACCCACTCTCCGACGGATGAGAAGGTCAAAGCGACCAAGGAGAGCTTCTTCCAGCGCCTCGAAGGAGCTTATGATCGCTGCCCCCGCCACGATATCAAAATCGTGCTTGGCGACTTTAATGCCAGGGTGGGCAAGGAAGGTACCTTTGGTCCAACTGTCAGAAAATTCAGCATCCACCAGAACACCTCCGATAACGGAATGAGGCTGATCGACTTCGCCGCAGCACGAAACATGGTAATTGGTGGTACCAGATTCCAGCATCTCGACATCCACAAAGCGACATGGCTGTCTCCAGATCAAAGAACAAGAAATCAAATTGATCATGTGGTGATTGACGGAACGCATGCTTCCAGTGTGATGGACGTGAAATCTATCCGTGGTGCCAACATCGACTCGGATCACTACCTTGTTGCAGCTAAGGTGCGCACTCGTTTATGTGTCGCAAATAACAAGAGAAGTCCCACACAGAGAAAGCTCGACATCAGTAAGCTGCGATCACCGATTACCTCCTCGGCAGCAGTAGTCATAGAATGGGATATATGTGTCCACCGTGCGCATGTATCATCAAGTGGGGGAGTGTTCTGCATAAGCAGATCCGATAGTCGAGTGGAAAATGCATCTGCTGTCTCTGGTGATCGCAGCTTACTGACGTCGAGCTTTCTCTGTGTGGGACTTCTCTTGTTATTTGCGACACATAGGCGTGTGCGCACCTTAGCTGCAACAAGGTGGTGATCCGAGTCGATGTTGGCACCACGGATCGATTTCACGTCCATCACACTGGAAGCATGCCTTCCGTCAATCACCACATTATCAATTTGGTTTCTTGTACGTTGATCTGGAGACAGCCATGTCGCTTTATGGATGTCGAGATGCTGGAAACTGGTACCACCAATTACCATGTTTCGTGCTGCGGCGAAGTCGATCAGCCTCATTCCGTTATCGGAGGTGTTCTGGTGGAGGCTGAATTTTCCGACAGTTGGACCAAAGGTACCTTCCTTGCCCACCCTGGCATTAAAGTCGCCAAGCACGATTTTGATATCGTGACGGGGGCAGCGGTCATAAGCTTCTTCGAGGCGCTGAAAGAAGCTCTCCTTGGTCACATTGTCCTTTTCATCCGTCGGGGCGTGGGCACATATAAGGCTGATGTTGAAAAATTTTGCCTTGATGCGGATTGTGGCCAGCCGTTCGTTCACAGGCGTGAACTGTGAGACAGGATGTCGTAGTTTCTTGCTGACCAAAAATCCACATCCTAATTCGTGACTTTCAGCATGGCAACTGTAGTAGATGTCACAGGACGCTCTTTTGGAGCAGCCCTGTCCTGTCCATCGCATTTCCTGGAGAGCGGTGATGTCAGCTCTGTATTTTTCGAGGACATCAACCAGCTGGATAGAGGCACCCTCCCTATAAAGGGATCGCACATTCCAGGTGCATATCCGTAACTCATGGTTTTTATTTCGTTTACGGGGGTCATCAACAAAGGGGGTAGTCCGTTTCCGAGGCATTTTTATATTATTCACTGGGCATTTTTTTTATGTGGCGGGTCCCAAACCCAACGCACAACCTCTAACTAGTCATGTAGCAGAGCAAGCTACATGACTACCCCTCATTAACAAATAAAGGTATCATCACATAGCGCTCAGATCAAACTACATGACAGCCAGTGAGTTGACTTGCGATGAGTTCAACAAGGATTGCGCTAGCCCCACCTGGTTGAGGCAGTTAGACACGTTACCTTGCGAAAACACCACCAGATATATATATATATATATATATATATATATATATATATATATATATATATATATATATATATATATCTATATATATAAATATATATATATATATATATATATATATATATATATATATATATATATATATATATATATATATATATATATATATATATATATATATATATATTGTATGAATCTGTTAAGGTTTAAAAAACTTAAGCAATATCTATAAAAATTATTATTAATTATTACAATTTGATTTTCAATAATCGCTCAGAAAAAATTATGATTTATCAAGTGATATTTTTTAACCAAAAATAAAGCTCAGTCGAGTGTTATTTTTTCGCTCTGAAATAATGATTATTTTGTAAATTGTTATTATTTTAGAAAACAAAAAATTTGTTTTGAGTTTAATTTTTTTGGCAGATCGTAAAACTTAAAGCGCCACACCGCTTTTCTATAAATGTTAGGTGGAACATTTTTATTTCATGACCTCGGCAGCAAAAGCACTCAAAAGTACAGATGCTTGTGTGATTACTTCCTTTGAGATTAGCGAAATTTAATTGGTTTGTGGAATATGAAAATTGTGAAGAGTTTAGCTGGTCAGCATTAGATGCACATATTCATATTCATATACATATTCATCTGTAAGAAACATGAAGCGCAAACTTTGCGAATTTTACAAAAATTTCAGATAATAAAACAAAAGGAAATATTTTATTATATGAAAATTAATATGAAATAGTTGTATAAAAGTACGGAATGATTTAAAATTAAATTATAAAAGAAGTATAAGCTTTATCGAACGAGCATTTTCAGTCGATATCTCATTTGTCAAAAATGGACACATAAATTGATGTTTACAAACTCCATGAATCGATAAATTCCTTCGATGGCACTAAAAGATTTTCCATTTTAAAAAATAATATTTTTAACTCTAAATAAGAGAAATATGCAAAGAATAGTTTTTATAATGAAAATGTTTACAAATATTTACTGCAATTATCGAAACTTCGAAGAAACGTCAAGCACGAAAAGTTCTTGTGGAGTTGGTCGCTTAAAAAACCTGTAAAACCTGAAGAACTTCGAAAGTCGCAACTCCTGAAAAATTTGGTACGAAGTTTTATGCTGCCGAGGCCATGAAAAAAAAAATTATAACCTAACAGTTATTAGAAAATCAGTGTGGCGTTTTGAATTTTGCGATCTGTTAAAAAAAAAAATAAAACTCAAAAATTATTATTATTTCTGATCAAAAAATAAAACTCTTAAAATAATAATTATTTTTTATCAAGAATAATAATTCACAAAGTAATCATTATTTCAGAGCGAAAAAAAAAACACTCAAAAAATGAGCTTTATTTTTTATCCAAAAAATATAACCTTATATATAATTTTTATTTCTTTTTTCTTTTTTTAACATATATTTAATGAATTTGTATTCTGTCTAAATACAATAATCGACATTTTACAAAAATTTGACGTAAATTAAGGAAAGTTATGGCAGATAATAACATGTGAAAGGTATGTTCCCTATGGAATATCCTTCTCTAATAAATTGTTTTAATGTTGTGGGAGCTATGACAAAAGCTGTAGCGGTGTTTTCCTTTTCAGCCTTGAAAAGATTCGCGATGATGTCATCAGATTGGCGGCAAGCTCATTTGGGTGTGTTGTAGTCGTTATCGATATTTTGCAGCTTTCTCTTTGATTTCGTCCTATTCCTATGTTGGAGTTTGATGCTGTCCCCCACAGTTGAATAACGCAAGTCTACACCGGTTTGAACATTGCTTTATATAGGATGATTTTGTTTTCCATGGAGAGGGTAGATTGACGATTCAACAGCCAATACATGTTGCGGAATTGTATACCAAGAGCTTTCCAAATGTGTGCTCTCCACGTTCGTCGTCTGTCCAGGTGAATGCCCAAGTACTTAGCAGTTTCGGATTGGGGAACTGAAATATTTTTCAATTTGATTTTGGGGACATGTATATCTCCTCCTAGTAAATATTATGTGGGTTGATTTCCTCTCGGTAACTTCCAGTCGCCAATTCCTTAACCAAGTAGAAATTCGATTGAGGCCGATTTGGAGCTTGAATAATACTACTATAGGACTCGTTCCAGTCGTCATAACAGCAGTGTCATCGGTAAAAGTTTCAGTGAGAACATCATCAGTTGTAGGTAAAACGAAAGTAAAAATTAGGTAGAGAATTGGGCCTAACACACTGCCTTGTGGAACTTCGGCTTGGATTGAGTGAAAGGAGGACATTTCACTGTCGTAATTCACGTAGAACAGCCGTTTATGAAGATATGCTTTTATAAACAAATAAGCGTTCAGTGGCATCATCTTTTTTGCTTTGAATAATGGGGCTTGGTGCCATACAGTGTCAAAGGCTTGGGATATATCCAAAAAGACTGCTGAGCAGAATTCTTTTCTATCGAGCGCTGTTTGAATTTTTTCAACCAGTCTGTGGATTTGCTCAATTGTGAATGCTTTTTTCTAAAGTCAAATTGGTGTCTGGGAATTAATTTTTTATGCTCAATTATTATCATTAGACGTTGCAGGAATAAAATTTCTTTATTTCAGATTAAAATTTTTTTGATAGAATTCATAATAATTACGGTCCCTGTAATCAACAAATATGCATATGTCTATATATTGATTTTGGCAATTCTTCCGATAATAACAACTTGCCATGGAAAAGCTTCTAAAAGATCTCTGTGACAGAGCTAGGTAAGTAGGTCTTTTCTAATACTATCCATAATTTAACACACACAACAGTACTGGAAGAGAATCTCGGCCAAAGACCCTTCAGGGCTTACAAGTGCTACATATTTTTTTTTTATATATATTGATTATTTGGTTTTCAAGTATTTGCTCTGTTTCACAAACCGTTCCTTAATGTCTACGTTCTTTATTTTATTGTAGAGTGTTAAATGAGAATCATAAACAAATAGCCGAAAACATTAGAAGTCATATATATTCTATTGTTCGTCGACTATGTTAAGTATTGTACAGAGTGATTTTTTAACAACTTTCTTTTTGGCAACACTGTTTTTGGCAGCCCAGCAGTTTTCGTGTAACATGTTACTGTCAAACATGTTCGGTTTGGTGTATAATTTAACCATGAATCGACTTATAGCCTAGACAGACGGAAGCCTAATTTCGGATTACCGGCGCACTTAATCCGAATAAAATAATAACCTGACAGACGGCAGTATTGCGGATTAACTAAACGGCTGATTGCTGTTTTATTAGGTCTGTCCACTTACATTACTATCACTATCAATTTCTGTCATCTATCACTCTCAATATGAGAAAATCTACAGGAAGTACGTGAACTGAAAACTATCAGAAACTTGTAAATTGATATTCACCGTTCATAATTGACAGCTGGATTTATTTGTTTGCCAACACTTTTTATGTTGAAAACTGTAAACAATTGTTGAAAGTTTTTCGTTAGCGAACACACTTAATATTTTGTAAAATGGATGGAGAAAAATTCACAATAGACAATTTTCAGCAGTGTTGCCATCGCAAATTGCCCTAATCCTCTTTTATTTTGAGAATTAACTCATAGAGTTTATGCCGATTGGCTGCAGTTAATGCCCGAGTTAATTCGAATTAACTAGGTAATCCGGAATTAGGCTGCCGTCTGTCTAGGCTACTACAAACGAACAACGGTTGCAGATTATTGAATTTTATTATCAAAATTCATGCTCGGTTAAGAAAGTTAATCGTGCACTTCTTCTATTTTATGGTCTGTTTGGCTATTCTAAAACTTGTTACTAAATTTCGCACCAAATTTACATTATTGGACATTAAACCACCAACACGCATACCTATAGTGCGGATAAAAGAAAATATCGCAGCTGGATCCGCTAGTGTTGTTAATGAGCGTGAATGATCGATTTATTCGTAAGTTAATGGCAGATATGTTGGAGAGAGTATTTCAAAATTGGACCCAGCGTATAAGCCATTTGAAGCATAGCCGCGGTCAACATTTATATGAAATCATCTTTAAACATTGAATTATATAGATCGTTCTATCGATTCAAATAAAGGTTTCATACATTTCTCTAAATTTGATGTGTTTTTTTTAATCAAATCCGAAGGCTCTTAAAAAATCACCCTGTATAAATCATATGCAGTTTATATTGTGCTTCCTGAATATATGTATTTTCCTGAATTCGTCTTTTAACTTACCCGTTTAAAATATTATTTTTTTTTATGAAGTACTGTGCTATAGTATTATTGTTTGGACATCGACAAAATTGATACACACTATACTCGTATACATAGGTATTATATGCGAAAATTACTAATGTAAGCACCTAATATCTATATGTCACAACGGACCTTCAAAATATATTGTATTCTTTCATAAATCAAATGATATGTATAATGAAAAGAGAATTTTTATTCGTATTTAATATTATATAATATAACATAGTTAATAAACAATGTACATATTTTAGTATACATGGTAGTCGTTATATGGCAAAATAAATACTTCCTGCAAATCTTGTGACCTACAAGTTGTGTTTAACCTTTCAGACTAGACGTACTGACTATCAAAGCTATTTAACGGAAGCGTATTATTTTAACTGCTAATAAAATATAACGTGTTTCATTAGAGCCTCGCTTTCAGATAAAACGCTACGCGAGACATTCACCTGTTGGTATAATAACATAGTTTCATCACACTTCAAAGATATGGTCACATAATATGACATTAAGCTAAAATTGAATATCGTATATCGGTATGTTAGGTATTAGGTATTAGGTATGTACCAACTTGCACTAGCACAACCTGTATTGTAATAACTGTAATTGTTCTACAAACGATTAATATTTGTATAAAGGTGAAATATTCTTGCACTTTATGGTACAATTACTATAATATGTAAACACATGTATTTATTTTTAGCAAAAAATGTCTGACGGTACATTAATTCGTAGCTTATTTATATAATAGATTTTATGAAATTGGGTTATTATTGCACTTATTCTCAGGGTTATTGATACATTTATTGACAAATCTGTAACGCAAAAACTTTTTATCAACTGAGAACACATATCCCGGAGACCGATAATAGCGGAAGAGTCTAATATCGCGCCTTACATTAGATTTGTTGTTTTTTATCAACTGTCGAGGAGTCCGTTAAGGAATAGAATTAAAGAATTATACATTTTTATTATCATTAAATGTCGGTGCATAAAATAAATCTCGAGAAGTGTGATTTCAATATTTTTTCCTTTTCTCACAATTTGTATCGTTATATACCATAAATGTTAATTTTTCCCTATACTGCACTATGGGTAAAATGACCCCATTTTGTGGCCAAAACTCATATTAATGTATTTGTCAAGCTTAATAAATTTATTACGTAAGCATTTCGAAATATAAAAGTTGACGTTGAATTGACCAAGTAAATTTAGTTCTTCCTTAGTTGATTTTTGCGAAAAATTCGAATGGAAAATTTCATTATCGTGCATCATATGCTTCTCAAGTTGTCTCAAATAATTTATTGTCTCAATGAGCATCATACAATAAGAACAAAAATTAAAATTACGACTTAAATTATTTAAATAGCTTCGTGCAGGAAAAGCAATTCGGACATTTCGCTACAGAACTTTTCGGATGATTTTGCATTCATTTTCAAATAATCTACAGCTCCCATTATTTAGTATTTGTATACATAAGTTACATTGAATATCTATGATACCTCAATAATAGCCGTGTTTTATTTGTATACAATTAGCTGTACATTTTTATGGATATAATCAGCGATGTTTATACCTAATCAGATGTTAGTTGTGGGTTAAAAGCAGCATTCGTACAATGTATTTTGTTATTTATTTGTTATCGAAAAACAGGCAAATAGGATGAAATAGTCGAGCAAGAAAGAATGTACTCCTACAATTAATTGCAATTAATTTAAATGCCGCGCTGGTTATATGTATACTTGTATTGATTTCAATTACATAGGTATATTAAATATCACTTGATAGTGATAACAAATTTTCGATATAATATTCCAAATGTTGTTTCAATAATCCATTCTAAAACAATCATTGCTATCCAGACAAATTGTTAATTCTAAGTATTAGTGAATATCAAAATGATGCCCAGATCTAATCATGCAACTAACAAGTGTTAATAAAGCGTGACATCTTAAATATAGGAAATGCAAATCTGTTAATTTAAAATGAAATAATGTAAGGAATTTAATTGAAAAAACTTTCAGTTATTCATAATCTCAATATATGATTGGTGGATCTATTGTAGTCAGTTTTGTCGTAAAATGATGCCACGTTAAATACGATATACTATCGCGAATTCCTAAAACACATCCACTGTAGATCCAGTCCTGATAACCGCCTTGTATGGTATATCCAGCAAACAATTTTCGGTTGCACCCTCCACTTTTTCCCTATGGCTTTTTTACAGACATAGAGTGCAGTGCTGGCTTTCTCAACCCTCCAAATGATGATTTCCTTCCAGTTTAGTTTTCGGTCTAGGTCCACACCTAGATAACGGGTTTCTTCTCGCAGAATTAGTGGAACCCCCCCATAGTGGGAACGTTTAAGGGTGGTGTTTTATGCTTTGTGGAGAACAAAATCAGCTCAGTTTTTTGTGGGTTTTGTGATAACATATTAAGATTGATTTGAATAATGTCCCTTAGGACTTCCAGAAATTTTCCAGTCACCAACAAGACAACGTCATAGGCATAAGCAATCACTCCGCACCCCTTCCTCTCTATTTCCCGTAGTAGTTCGTTAATTACCAAATTCCAAAGAACAGGGGAGAGTACCCCACCTTGTATGGTTCCTCTTCTTACACGCTTCGTGATGGTAGATCCACCCAGCTTGGATGTAATGAGTTTATCTTTCAATAGCCGTTCTATCCATCTGCTAAGCGTTACCTCCACCGCAAGACGGCATGAGCCTCAGTGATTACCCTGGGCTGAACATTTTTGAAGGTACCTTTTCCTACAGTTGAGACTAACACATGTAGCGCCGTCTCAATGGACTTTCGCTTTGTGTGTGCATGTTGAGAAGGAGACAACATATCATTGCTTCTGATATGTCTTAAATGAACATCTAGAATTCTTTTTATATATATTATATATATATATATATATATATATATATATATATATATATATATATATATATATATATATATGTATATATATATATATATATATGTATATATATATATCTATACATATATATATATATATATATATATATATATATATATATATATATATATATATATATATATATATATATATATATATATATATATATATATATATATATATGGGACTTAAAGTCCCTAAGGGCTCATTGGCCTAGCTTCTCTTCTATTACTGTTGTGGGTGTTAAATTTTGGAGCGGTTCTGCCGTTTCCAGACGGCAGAATCTTTGTGAGATAACTTTTTCTGAGCTCTGTCACAGAGTTCTTCTAGGAGCTTTTTCATGGCAAGTTGCTACTGCCGGAAGAATTGCCAATTGCTTGCCGACCGTTCGAAAGAAAAATCTCTTCGATATTAAATTTGTTATGCATCAGCCGGGGATTGAACCACGACATACAGATCAGAAGGCCAACACACTAACCACTGAGCCACGACACCCATTTTGAGTAACCATAAGTAAGTAATAATAGAGTAATTGGTCTAAAGTCCTTTGGGCTTGTATGGGAGCTCTTTCCAGCCTTAGGTATGAAGACAACTCTGACTTGTCTCTAGAATTGAGGAATGTGACCAAGGCTTAAACGGGCAATGAAAATCTGCTTTAGCCATGGAATAATCAGTTTGGCTACCTGTTGTAGCTGTGCTGGAATTATCTTGTCAGGTACAGGCGATTTGTAGGTCTTGAACTATTTATCGCCCAAGCAATCTTCTCCGATGCGACTGTTGAATACTCGAACTCTAATAGTTTGTAATCAAGTGGGGTTTCAGTTTCAGATGATCGTTTGGGAAGTGTGCATTTACTAGTATTTGCAGCGTTTCAGTAGAGGTTGTGGTCCACATTCCATCTGGTTTGACCAGAACACTTGGAATACGGGGTGATTTAGATAGGATTTTCCTGTCTAGAAGCCTAAGAAGCGTCTTCTATATCTCTGCAGAAGCTCTTCCAGGCTTCTTTTTTGCGTTTCCTGAGGTTGTATTTATATGTTCTGAAGGCCGATTTGTAACCAGCCCATTCTGAGTCTAGGTGAGAACTTTTAGCCCAATTGACGAGTTTGCGACAGTTTTTTCAACCTGTCGAGCTCGCGTTTGCACCATGGAGGTTTTCCTTTCCCCCATTTTTTCGAATAGGACAGGACAACTTGAATACCTTGTTGAGGGCAGCATATTGTGGCGTCTTCCTGATTTGTGTTAGTTATAGCCGAAGGAGCTTCGGATAGATTAGAATTAACTAACTCCCTGAAACGTGACCAGTTTGTCTTTTTTGGGTTTATAAAGACCACTGGGGTAGGAGGTTAAAAATCTAAGGCAAACTGTATATATCTATGATCAAAGAAGGAGTGCTGACCCAATACTCTCCAGGTTTTTATATGGTCTCCAATGCCTTCAGTGGCAAGAGTTAAGTCTAGAACTTGCTGTCTATTTTTTGCTATGAAAGTTGGGGCCCCTTATTAGTGAACAACAACTTTATTTTTGTCGAATACGTGGTTTTCGTCTTAGCATACCATTTTCATAAATACCGAAAGATAGTATTGCTTTCATTTTCAGTATAGACTTCAATACCTAATATAATGAAAATACATCTGCATCGTATTCGATTTACCTTCGTACAAATATTTTTTAATTCAATAGGCGCAGAAAAGTAGGTAACATTTATGACCGATACAAATATTTCTTTTTCATATCATTTGCTGCAACTATACTCATAGGGAGTATCCCTTAAGGGGATACTTATTGAAAATTGGCTTAAACACATTTGCAAATCTACAACTAACTCCTTAGCTGCCCTTAGCCTTTAGAAGAGTGATATGTAATTGCCATTAATTTTACTTCCAAATTTTTCTTGTTAGTTTACTTAACCCTGAATGGGACTGCCCAACTAATTTAACGAAAATCACTTCGAAATTGACAAATATTCATTTGAAAAAAACCCTTTTCAGTAATACTAAATAAGAATAATAATTATTGTTATTGGGTATATACTTCGAACCAGAAATCTATTGTGACCGTCGTAAATAAAACCATTATTATTCAAAAGTTTGAATGAATTAAAACCATTTTTGCACCACACTATCCGTGCCTACCACAACGATCATCCACTATACGAAGGAAGAAATATTAGGATGGGAAATCATTGGGAGTCGGAGTTACAAAGTACAGCAAAGAAATAAAAGAAGAGGTCGAAAAGTCAGCAACCAATTTCGAAAAAATGAATTGTATTCTCGAAAAGTGGGTTCATCGAAATCGTCCCTGCAAAAGGAGCCGTGGAGACTATGTGAACGATGTTGTATTTAAAACTTAGTTGTATCGATTAAGTAAGTAAGTAAGTAAGTATCGATTGTACTATATTTCACACTCAATAAAACATTTGAATTTCCTAAACAATTAATGTTTTTTTTTTCTCAAAAGAAATTATATCACTCTGGTAAGGGCATTTTTGAACATAAAAATGATTTTTATATATATATATATATATATATATATATATATATATATATATATATATATATATATATATATATATATATATATATATATATATATATATATATATATATATATATATATATATATATATATATATATATATATATATATATATATATATATATATATATATATATATATATATATATATATATATATATATATATATATATATATATATATATATATATATATATATATATATATATATATATATATATATATATATATATATATATATATATATATATATATATATATATATATATATATATATATATATATATATATATATATATATATATATATATATATATATATATATATATATATATATATATATATATATATATATATATATATATATATATATATATATATATATATATATATATATATATATATATATATATATATATATATATATATATATATATATATATATATATATATATATATATATATATATATATATATATATATATATATATATATATATATATATATATATATATATATATATATATATATATATGGAAAGACTTACTCCTGAACAACGTTTACAAATCGATCAACTTTATTACGAAAATTCGCGTTCTGTGAGGAATGTGTTACGTGCACTTCGCTCAACTTATGGTCAACATAATCGGCCTACTGAGCGTACTATTCGCAACACCATCACCCATCTTGAGACCCAGCATTCATTATTGGATAATATTCGACCAAATAGACCATGTCCGGCACGCAGTGAAGAAAATATAGCAGCCGTAGCTGAGAGTGTACATGAAGACCGTGGAGAGTCGATTCGGCGCCGTTCGCAGCAACTCTAACTGACGTATGGAACGACTTGGCGCATTTTACGTCGAGTTCTTAAATTGAAAACGTACAAAATACAGCTTGTGCAAGAACTGAAGCCGCCCGACTTTCCCAAGCGACTTCGCTTCGCTCTATGGGCTCTTGAAAAATTCCAGGAAGATCCGACGTTTTCGAGCCAAAGTTTGTTCAGCGATGAGGCCCATTTCTGTCTCAATGGGTATGTAAACAAGCAAAATTGCAGCATTTGGGACAAGGAGCAACCTGAAGGGATTCAACAGCTGCCACTTCATCCAGAAAAAACAACAGTTTGGTGTGGTTTGTGGGCCGGTGGAATCATCGGTCCATATTTCTTCAAAAATGATGCCGGTGAGAACGTAACCGTCAATGGCGACCGTTATCGTGCCATGATATCCGACTATTTGATGCCTCAAATTGAAGCTCGTGATCTCGGCGACATTTGGTTTCAACAAGACGGCGCCCACTTCCCACACATCGCATCAATCAATGGATTTATTGAGAGAACACTTCGGTGAGCAGATAATTTTATGTTTTGGCCACCAAGATCGTGTGATATCACACCGTTAGACTTTTTCCTGTGGGAATATGTAAAGTCTAAAGTTTATGCGGACAAACCCGCTTCGATTCAGGCCTTGGAGCAAAACATCTCGCGTGTCATTCGCCAGTTACCAGTCGAAATGCTCGAACGAGTCATCGAAAATTAGACTCAAGGGATGGACCATCTGAGACTTAGCCGCGGCCAACATTTGAAAGACATAATCTTCAAAAAATAAATGCCAAAGAATGTTCTTTCAAATGATAATAAACATTCCCCATTCAATTTGATTTTCTGTGTTTTTTTCTTTAAGAAAGTAGGGAACCTCGAAATGGATCACGCTTTATATATATATATATATATATATATATATATATATATATATATATATATATATATATATATATATATATATATATATATATATATATATATATATATATATATATATATATATATATATATATATATATATATATATATATGTATACATATATATGACGACCGAGTATGGGCGGTATAACTCTAACAGCCAAACCTCGAAAGAGAAAAAAGCGACCCAAAGTCTATGGACTATCTGCGGTTGTAGGAAAATCAGCCTAGACGACGTTGGGCCGACAACTCACCCGTTGAAAATAACTGTCATGAAAACGGAACAAAAACCTCAGAACGAACTCGTAAATATTTACGACCCTAGGAACAGAAAAAGGAATATTGATAGGAATCTTGGATCTTAGAACATCAGAACTATGCTACAAGCCGGCAAAATTAATGAGATTGCGGACGAACGAAATACAATATGGATATTGTGGCCCTGCTAGAAATACGATGAAAGGACTTCGGTGAAATAAGAAAAAAAGAATACATTCTGTACTACAGCGGCGACGAAAAAAAATCAGAGAGAAACGGCACAGGCTTCTGGATAGGACGGAAAAACAAAAATAAAATTTTAGGTTTTGAACCAATTAATGATAGACTATGCAAATTAGTGGGTGCCGTAGCTGAGTGGTTAGTGTGTTCGCCTTCTGATCTGTAGGTCGTGGTTCAATCCCCGGCTGATGCATATCAAATTTAATATCGATAAGATTTTTGTTTCGAACGGTACCGACCTGTCGACAAGCAATTGGCAATTTTTCCGACAGTAACAATTTGCCATGAAAAAGCTTCTAAAAGAACTCTGTGACAAAGCTCAGAAAAAGTGATATCAGCATTTGCACCAACCATTTGATTCTATGCAACACTCGAAGAAATATACGCGAGAGTAAGCAAATATGACACAATTATTACTCTGGGAGATTTCAATGCCAAAATAGCTTGCGAAGGCTCTATTAAAGGTGTAGCCGGAAATCACTCGCTTCATGAAACCACATCTGAAAATGGTATGTAACTTTGCAAACTCTACAACAACATTTATAATGAGCACATAAAGACATACACAAAGGTACATGGAGAATTCCGGGAAGCAGTGATATGAATCAAATTGATTACGACCTCATATGCAACAGAATAAGAAGCAACATAACCGACGTACGAAGCTTCAGAGGTCCAAACTGTAACTGTGACCACGTTTTAGTAAAAGCGAAACTATGAGAAAAGCTGTCCAACATTGCCAAAGCCAAACGAATGAAAAGGAAGAAGTGGAACACGGACAAACTAGAAGACACGAAAGTAAAAAGAACCTTCCAAAATAAAATCGACGAACAAATTTCCAAAAATGAAATATCAAAAAGCATAGAAGAGGAATGGACAATTTTAAAACACGCAATTACAACACAGCCGGAAGAGAAGTTAAGAAGAAAAACTCAGAGTGTTCGATGAGGACTGGAGAAATGCAATAGCAACTAAAAATCTAGCAAGAAAAAGCTGGTTAGAACAGAAAACTAGAGCAACTGAAGAAATTTACATCGAGAAAAGAATAACTGCTGTGCCAGAAAAAGAAACGAGAATCCGTGAAGAAGAACATAGAAAGAATCTGCGAAGACTTCAACTTCAACAAAACCAGATAATTCTCCAATCAAATTAAAACTGAAAAACGGGGATTTCAAATCCACATAAACATCTGTTAATCCAAAAACAGTGAAGTACTCACCAATCAACAGAAGTTTGTGGAACGATTGGCCGAACATTTTAGCGAATTACTAAATGCCAGGAGTGATGAAGGACACAGTGAAGAAACCGAACTACTAGCAGATGATAACAATATTGCTGAATATTTGCAGGACATATAACCGCCGATTTTAGACGAAATACAAGACGCGCTAAATCATATGAAAAACCACAAGTCACCAGCAGAAGACAACATAACGGCTGAACTACTAAAAAATGTTCCGAAATGTATCGGAAGAATGCACCATCTAACAACGCTGATATGGGAGCAAGAAGTATTGCCCAACGACTGGTATAAGGCGCTTTTAAAACCAATCCATAAAAAAGGTGAAAAAACCGTCTGCAAAAACTACCGCAGTATCTCGCTTCACACAACGTACAAAATTCTTCCAAGAATCCTTAACAAGAGACTCATACGATTCGCCGAAAAAATACTGCCCGAATATCAGTGTGGTTTTTGGCCAAGTAGATTAACGTCTGACCAAAGCTTCGCGATTAAACAATCAGTGTTATGAACACGACATCGGCTTGCATTTGTTATTCATTGATTTCAAACAGGCATTTGATACCATAAACAAAGTGACTATTCCAGCAATATTCGAAAGATGTAAAATTTCAGAAAAATTGATCATAATAATAACGATGACTTTGCGTAACACTGAATGCAAAATTATAATACAAGACAAAACATCGAAAGCATTTTCTATACAGATAGGCGTCCGTCAGGGCGATACACTCTTCTTAAAAATTTTTAATTTATTATTTGCTGCGCAATAGATGAAGTATGCGACGCCAGACGAACTGAACATATATTAAAAAGAACCATTCAAATATAAGCATAAGCACGCTGACGACATTGCAATAGCAAGTAAAAATAAAACGCGCTATTACCCACTTTCTCTGAGTTTGAAACGGCAGCAGCAAAAATAGGACTAAAATCAATGAAGAAAAGACAAAATATATGCTTACGTCCAGAGCGAAAAACAGACAAACATTAAAAACAATTAAGCTTGGAAAATATGAATTTGAAATAGTTAACACATATCTTGTTTCAAACTAACAGCAGATAACGCCATGAGCGTCACAATCGACGAGAGAATCCAAGCAGCTAATAGGTCATTTGCATCACTCATAAAACCCTTCAAAGAAAGAAAGAAAGAGGAAGACCAAGATAAAGATGGATGGACGAAGTAAACGAAGACTTAAAGAAACTCCAAGTGGAAAACTGGAAAAAGACGACAAAAGAGCGACTAACATGGAGGCGTATTGTTCAGCAGGCCAAAGCCCACAATGAACTGTAGCGCCAAATGATGATGATGATATATAAAGGGTTTTCCATTAGGGACATAATAATTTCGTATCTTTATATGAACGCACCCTTAAACTTTTTTAATCAACTGTCAATGTCAAAACGTTAGTTAAAGTCAACATTTTCATCATGGTAAAGTTCACGAACCAGCAACGTTTGGAAATTATTAAAAATTACTACCGAAATTTTAAGTCGGTGGTAGCAACTTTAAGAGCGAAAAATCATCTTCAGCGATGAAGCTCATTTCTGGCTCAATGACTCTGTCAATAAGCAAAATATGCGTTATTAGTCAGCAACAAACCCACAAGTGCTTCTTGAGACACCGTTGCACCAGCAAAAAATTACTGTTTGGTGCGGTTTTCTCTGCCGGAGGTGTGATTGGACCGTATCGGAGCGCTATCGTGCTCTTCATTGTAGCCAGAATTGGATGAACTTGACATCAGCGATATGTGGTTTCAACAAGACGGTGCCACTAGCCACACAGCACACGTCATAATTGCAAGGCAAATTCTGTGGACGTGTTATCCCGAGAAATGGTCCGGTCGAATGGCCGCCTCGTTCATGAGATCTAACACCATTGGGTTTCTTTTTATGGGGCTTTATCAAGTCACTGGTCTATGCCAACAAGCCACCAACTTCAGACGAGCTCAACGACAACATCCAACGCGAAATTGCCAACGTTCCGGTCGAAATGTGTGCTAGAGTGGTGGAAAATTGGGTCCAAAGAATCGACCGCTGTAAACGGGCTCGTGGTGGTCATATGACCAAAATTGAATTTCATTTATAAATGTAATGCTTGCAATATATCCACAATAAATTTGAACTCAATATCTCAAATATTTCTATGTTTTATTAATAGATAAAATTGTTATGTCTCTAATGGAAAACCCTTTATATAGTTATATTTATATATATATATATATATATATATATATGTGTATATATATATATATATATATATATATATATATATATATATATATATATATAAGTTTTTGGCATCAATTGTTTCAATCATGGAACGGGCGAATTCGAAAATCGTATTGTAGTTGGCCTACTAAAATGCAATATGGGAAAAGGCGATATCTTTCGGACGTTGGGACCGCTTGGAATCACTCGTAATTTTGTGTATCGTGCTGTGAAGTTGTTTGAGGATACTGGTGTAGTTCGAAACCGTCAAAAATCCGGGCGTTAAGAAATGAATCGACCGAAAACCGCTGCGAAAACAGAAAATCTTGTCTTGTCCTTGAAGGTTTGTGATTCAACACGTACAAGCGACACACTGGACACCTGCTCACTGCCGCATTGGTAGGAAAACGCAAGCGAAACCGAAAGCGTTACGCAGCCGGTACGCTCACAGACAAATTCTGTTTACTGACGAGAGAGTCTTCACCGTAGAAGAATCGTTTAATAAACAACCATTGTGTGTATGCTTGGTCATCCAGAGAAGCATCTCAACTCATCCCGAGGATCCAAAGAGGCCACCATCCCGCGTCACAAGTCAAAAACGACTAACTGTGGCTAAAAACCAACATTCCGAACATCATATTAACGGATGATCAGCCAGCTGGTAGTCCAGACCTCAACCCGGTAGATTACAAGTAGTGGTCCGTATTAGAGGACATCGCTCTACCCGACACCCAAATATTGAGTCGTATAAGCGAGCCATTGTCCGTGCAGTGGACAATTTCCCATTCATTAAGTGAGTCTCGCGATCGATGAGTGGCCAGATCATCTGGTGCTGGAAGGCGAATGGAAGTCATTCGAATAAGTTGTTCTAAGATTTGTAGCTATTGAATAACCCAATAAAAAGAAAAAAAAAAGTTTTGAAAAATATTAATTCGTTTTCATTTTGCGTCGATTTTCCTGTGTACCAATATTTATGACTAGGTAGCATCAGATCACCATCTAATTACAGCTGAAATACGTATGAGGGTTGCAAAGGCAAGACATATCGAAAAACCGAGATGCCGTTACAACGTACAAAAGTTAAAATCAGCCGACGTTAAGCAAGAATTTGTTGAGCAGATCAAAACTTGTTTGAAATAGCCGGAAGGCCATATAAACCTATTAAAACTGCTTTTACAAGTGCTGCAGAAAACATCGCAATAGCGTAAAGGACTGGATAACAGTAGTAACTTGGAGCGAGCGTAATTGCAGACCGACGACAGGCAAAAGCATTACTTATAATGCTAAAACCAGAGCTGCAAAAGTGCAGCAATACTGGGAATATGGTGGCCTGGCAATTGGGTTTCAAATGAAACCCAAAAACTCATTGCTATTGAAATACGAAAAAGTAAATGGACAAGGACATCGCAGCAGAGGACGTCCTAAAGGATCATGTTTACGTAGCCTTTGTGACGAATTTTTGGCAGTCGACGAGCGCCTCACATTATCCCAGATAAAGGCAAAAGCGAAGAATCTACAACATTGGCAATCTTTTGTTTCGGCACTATGCGCCTCTAATCGGCGTAACAGCAACTAATAGTAATAATAATTTTCTTTTTGCAAAACTACATTTTCACTGCGGTTTCCTGGCTCTTCCTGCCAATTTTGTGGAGCAATACCTTGCGTATAATCTAATAATGTACTTGCAATATAATTCTGATTTGTATTGTTTTTATACTTAATTAATTGATTTACATGTCTTTTCCAGGTTTTATTACGTCCAATTTGTTTTACTACATATGTTTCTTAACCTATTCGCTTCACTACTGCAAATTTAGACCATAAAACCTTGCCAGGAACGGAAAAATTTTTGGCTATTATCCAGTCGCTAGTATTTAGTCTCACATTTTTGGTACCAGGATAATAATTAAATATATCCAATAGTGTTCTTAGCTGCCTGTCAAACATGAGTTGTACACTTGTACTCACATGTTCAGTGTTTTGGTAGTCTATAAAAAACATAAAGACTGCAGTTTTCAATTGTGATATATTTGTACGACATTTATCGCTGGATTGGGGCGATTCATTAAACAGGGTTCACATCCTTTTTCCAAGCCTTGCTTTGATTTGGCCACCAGCAGTACTTCCTAGCTATTGATTTAAAAAACTAGCTACTCTACCTCGCAGTGTTTCTGAAATCAGCATCCTGTACCCCCTCAACACATTCATCGTCTTCTGTTAGTTCCAGTTTGCGCATAAAAAAGTTTCTAATAAAGGATCAGTCATTTTTTCTGGCCGCTTTGTCCTAATGAATGCCTTTACTTTTAACAATGCTTTGTTCGACCCAGTTTCCTTTTTAACTAATTCAGCATTCATATGCATTGAATTTACTTCATTGAAAAAGTTAAGCACCACGTTATCTGATAGTTCGTTTTGATCTGCAATTGTGCTAGATGGATTTCTCGAGAAATAATCTGTTATATTCACATTTGATTTAATGCTCTGTATCTCATACGTATAGCCTAATAACGTTAACGCAATGCACTGCAGAAACTTCATATAGAAATTCACAACCCCTAAAAATGCGTGCAGCTTTTTTAACATTTCTAGGATAATGCATATTATCAATCGCTTTTAATTTATTTGGGTTAGTATGTAATCTGTAATTGTCAATTACGTGGTCCAAATAAGTAATTGCTTTCACAAAAAGCTCGCATTTATTAAATGTTAATTTAAACCCAGCGAAGCTTATACTGCTTTGCAGAATTAATTTGTGCAGTGAACATTGCGAAGAACCTCTCCCCGCCGATTAATACCGAACGGGGTTTCAGACAAGGTGATTCGTTATCATGCGGCTTCTTCAACCTTATTATGGAGAAAATAATACGAATTGCTGATCTACGACATAATGGCACTATCTTCAACAAAAATGTCATGCTGTTAGCGTCTGCCGATGATATAAATATAATCGGCATGAACACGCAAGCAGTCAGTTCAGCATTCTCAAAGTTGGAAAGATAGTCGCGTTGGTCGCAGTCTCACGATGAACAAGGGCAAGACGAAGTACCTAGTATCAACAGAGTCTCGGCGTCTTAGACAGCACTTCACTGTTGATAACTACGCTTTTGAAGTAGTGAAGGTGTTATATTCGGAACCCGCTGGTGGACGACGCAGAAGAGGTAGACCTAATCTCCGGTAGAAAGATCAAGTACTGGAGAACTTGTCAGTGCTGGAATTTCTAACTGGCGCCAACTAGTGAAGAAAAGAGCTGGTTGGCGAAGCATGCTACATTCGACCTAAATCGATTTTCGGTTATAATGGTCACATAAGTAAGTGAGTAAGTAATTTAAACCCAGCCTTATGTACTTTTTCTACGCGTTCAATACGCAATTTTTTATTAGGATCAGTAATAATAAAGTCATCTAGGAATACTACTCTGGAATTTGTTGGTAGGCCATGGATAAAACGAGTTTTGTAAAGTTTTCACCTCCATAAAGTTTACCAAAAATATCCACTATCCCCGGTAAAGGATACTTTTCAATTTTTAGCTGCGAGTTCAATGTAACTTTGAAATACTTTGAAGGTATTGCACGAAATAACACTATATTCTGATCTTGTATCGAACTCCATTTCTAATTGTGCATTTTCTACTTTTACCCTAACCATAAATGGTCCATCAGAGTTGCTTCTAATATAAAATAAATTTACATAAGAATTATCAATGTAATTAAATTTTTCGTTGTTCTGCTTATTCGTACACATTTTTTTTAATGAGCTCCACTATTACATTTATAGCATTTATAATTCTTAAACTGACACGTACTACTCGTGTGATTACCATACCCGCACACTGAACATCTTTGCTTATGCTGCTTTTTCTTTCCGCTATTTCGCCTGTTGTTGTTGTTGTTCCCATGTATTTAAAGCAAGTCTTCTTCGGTTTCGTTTTTAACCTCACTTTTCGTGTACTCCTGTTGTATGTATTCTACCGCATTTGCGATTTCAATCGTAGTAGTTTGTAGTTTGCACGTACTAACATTTTCCAGAAATATTTTGTCCATCACAAACTTATCAGGCATTGCTTCATCCAGGAAACTACCAATATTGCAAGTGATAACCAAAGCTTTCACCATCACTGTCCGTTCGCTGACACTCTCCGTGGCTTCCTTACTTGAGCTATAAAATTTAAGTCTTTCGGCGAAGTCCGATGACGGAGGTTTATAATGTTTGCTGAGGACTTCCAAACACATATTAGCAGATGACTCCTCTGGCTGCAGTGGATTGAGCAGGTTCTGTAGGTGAATATATGATTTCTCCGACAGTGCCATCAGCAAAATCGCCTTTTTCTTTTTTGTTTCGGTTATTTCATTTCCCAGGAAAAGTTGCTGAAGTTGTATCCTAAAATCGTCCCATTAGTTTTCAGCATGAACAAATTTTGGCACGCTTGTTGTCTTACGCTGAATAGTCCATATGTTAATGCGTTTTAAGCTTTTTTTTAATTTTCGCGTCTTTGTATGTTAGCTCCATAATAGTCACATAATTTCCGATCACGATATTAATCCAAGTGTAAATTGTGATTGCTTTAGGCAAAAAACGGTTAAAGTTACAATGGTTTATATTTAAAAGAAATGCAGGTTTTTGTATGCGAGCTACCATACACAGTCGGGTTAACTTGTGCATTTCTTGTATAATACAAATTCACAACTTAAAAATGGTTGTTCTAAGCTGAATAGTTTGTAAGTTATGGTGGTTAAAAACTTTAGTTTAATATCCTAGTAGTCCTATCCTAGTATATCCTAGTAGTCCTATCCTATCCTATTGTAGTTTAACTACAATATTAATCTAAGTGTCAAACATGGTTTTCGTAGGCAGAAGATGGACGAATTATCAGCGGTTTAAATTTAAAAGAAATTCAGGCACTTTGTATGGGAGCTACTATAGCAAGTAGTCGTGGCAAGCCTGTTTCTGGCAAGAGTATGGAGCAATTGTTGTCCCAGATGGTATATTAAGTAAGTTATACCAAGTTAAAGATTTTGAAAATTCCGAGGCTAGTCGGTTTGAAGCCTTGGAATGGGCGTGGCAGTTGACCGATCAAGGCCAATATCAATCTCCTCCATACCCATGGATTATAGGTTACTTTTGCCCAATTTCGTCAAAATAGCTCAAGTTTTTGTGCGAACAAGCCAGGTGACAGACAGATGGACGGACGGATGAACGCACATCGTTAAATCGAAAATATAACCGACGATGATTACGAATATATATTTTTTTCTGTATCTCCGGAGATTCCTTCAAGTGGTTACAATCATCTGACCGAAATGAGTACACCTTGCATATACTTATGGAGGCTATAAAAACTCAATAATAATTTTAACGTTTTAATATTTTATAAGAGTAAATGAAAAAGAGGGAAGAAGAAAATAAAGTTAAACAATTATGCGGATTAATGGAATAATACGGAAATATAGGTAGAAGAAAAAAGAATTGAAAAATTCATCTCGGTCAAAAAATGGATTCAATTCGTGAACATTTTCGAGCTATGGTTTTTTACGATTTTCGAAGTGAATTGTCTCAGCAACAGCTATTCGATCGTCTACATGCGATGGAGCACCAACGCCCCAGACAATTTATAACTGGTTTAACAAATTCAAGCGAGTGGCCGTTCGCTTCAGGACGAATTTCGTGAAGGCATCCTTAGGTATTAGTTCCACCGCCGTGCATTCTATATTACATAAGCACTTAGCTGTCAGACAGATTTGTTCTCTTTGGATCCAGCATAATTTAACAATCGCTCAAAAAAAGGCTCGTGTCGATTGGTGCAAAGAAATTATGAAAAAATTAGATCGCGGTACTTCGAAAGACGTTTATAAGGTGACAGGTAACGAATCATGGATATATGCGTATGAATCCGAAATAATACAGGAATCGACCGGGTGGGTCTTCCCAGACGAGCCAAACCCAACCGAAACCATATTATAAAGGTGTCTCAGTCGGAGTGGCAAAAGTGCTTCGAAAATTGGTTTGTGTGCACGCAAAATTATATATGTAAACCTTCATGGATACCTTAAAAAACAATAAAACCATTTTTGATAATATCAAAATGCATTTTCATACTTTTTAAATAAAATATAAATAACAACCCTCGTACGAGTAGGCTCTGGGAATTAATATTTTATTTAAGCGACGAATTAAAAAAAAAACGGTTTATAATTATAACAGTTGTATATGAAATATTTAAAAGCGAGTATTCTCAGGAAAATATAAGCAAAACTGTTTTCTACAATAACCGGCCTAAGCATATTTAATTGTCAACGGAAATGCCCCACAACATACAGTGGCTCCCAGCTTATTTCGTACAGTGACAGTTTAAAAATTGCTGCAGTCGTAATTCCTAATATAGCAAAAATTTGAACAAAATATAAATGCCATTTTTGAAAGGAAGGTTTGTTTTTTATTTTCCAAAATTTACTTTTTCAAAATTTTAGTGTTTGACACTATAAAAAAATAAAATAAGAAAAAAATAGGAAAATTCATGTCACAGCTTATTTCGTACAGTCTCTTTAAGTTCAAACTAAAAACAAAGTAAGTTGATTTTAATATTTAGTATGACATCCCTTAGCGTTAATGACAGCCTGGAGTCTACTTGGCATTGAATCCACCAATTTTTGAGTGATGTCTGGTGTGATTTTTTTCCATTCCTCCATCAGTACCTTCTTTAGGTCTTGCTTATTAGAAATCTTGTGTGTTCTTATTTTATTGTCCAAAATAGACTAAAGATTTTCAATCACATTCATGTCAGGTGACTGTGGTGGTGGAGACATCAAGTGTGAGCAGTTCAAATAAGCCAAGATTGCACAATCCCAGATTTATGTTTTAGGTCATTATCTTGGTAATACCGAAATTCTTCCCGCAAACCCAGTTTGTCTGCACTTTGAAGTAAATTGTTTTTCAGAATCTCGAGGTACTTCATTTTGTCCATTGTTCCCTCAATAAAAACCAATTCACCTACTCCGGCTGCTGACATACAGGCCCAAACCATCACGCTACCGCCACCATGCTTCACTGTGGGCTTAAGGTTCTCCTTGTTTAGCTCGGTATTAGCTTTACGCCAAACATATGACATTCCGTCCGAGCCAAAAATATTAAACTTAGACTCATCCGCGAAAATAACGGTATTCCAGAACGCAGGAGTATTAATAATATGCTCTTTGGCGAAGTCAAGTCGGCGTTGTATATTCATTTTCGAAATGAATGGTTTCTTTCGGGCTACTCGACCGTTCAAGTCATGATTGCGCAGCACACGTCGGACAGTTTCAGCACTGGATGATTTTCCTATTTCACGCTGAACCTCTGCAGCCAACTTCGGAGCGGATACTTTGGATTTTTCTTAATTTTTCGTACAATATAACGCTCGTCTGATGCGTTGAAAATCTTATTAGGTGCTTCTCTGCCCTTGTTCTCCAACCGATTTTCGCGAACGAAGCGTTGAATGATGTATTGGACAGTTGAGGCACTTAAATTTGTCATTTCAGCAATTTTTCGCACACTCTGACCTTTCCTAAAATGGTTAATTACCAGTTTACGCTGTTCCATCGTTGTACGATGACCCATAAAGCTAAATGTTTAATTTACAGCACTTTAACTATTTAAAATAATAATAATAAAAATTGTTATAATAGTTAAAAAGGTCCAAAAACTCATACAATTCAAAAAAACTTTGTAACTGCGCGGCAGAATGAAACTTACTTACATTGAAGTTTGTGTACGAAATAAGATGTGAGCTGAAAATCAGCTGATCAATAGTTTTTCTCTCTTGCATAACAAAAAGAAAAATTTTTGGGGTTCCCCGTTTTCTTATTAGGTTTACTAAACACATACACAGACATCTACATTCAAAACTTATCGATAAGTTTTTTAGTTTCGATGTTACAGCCATGTACATAAAAATATATACACTGTACGAAATAAGCTGTGAGCCACTGTATGTGTATGTAAATACCACGCAAATCTTGGTTTTCTATTGGAAACTTCTGAAGAATTGATGCTTTAGTTTATTTTAGTTTATTTATTTTGAAATTAAAAAGTTCTTCTCTAAGGTGGGTTTATTACGAAACTTCACTCTTTCATCACTAGCAAATGAATAATAAGAAATATAAGAAAATATAATATAAGAAAAACCAATTCGCTTTGAAATTGGATGAGCCCCTAAAAATCACATTTAGTTCCCCTAATTCTACCACCCTAATAAATAGCTTTTCCACACTAAAATTTAAGCCCTTTAAAAATTATAAATCTTTCCCTTTTGAGGTGTGAAGCTAACTCTAAAACTAATGGACTAATATGAAATTTTAATTAAGATTAATATCGTATTTGTCGAGATTTTGAATGTAGTTTCTATAGAAGGTTCTAATGTTTTTAACATACTTCAATTCTCAAGTATGCTATTGAAATGCACTTAAAAAAGACTGAAAATTTGTATTGTCTGTTATAACAAATTCCAATTAGGTTGTGCGAAAACAACGTTATGATATTATTAGAGCTGCGAGAGATGATCCACTTGAAAAACCTCTTGAATTTCATAAGCATAAGCTAAGTGTAATTAGTTTTAATTGTGATACTTACACGACGATGATAAGTTGAGGCAAATTTATTCTCAGTTCTAATTTCAGTTCTCAACTATAAGATTATATCAATCCCAGGTAAACAATATGCAGGAGGAGCTGTAACATATCATATATTTTATAATGTTTATAGATTTTCTTTGTCATTTACAAAATACCGTACGTTGTGTACGATTTGTGAGTGACTCAGTCTGCGTTATTACCGATGCCAAACTAGAAAGCCGAGACTGTTACAAACAACACCAATCTCGTCAAGATTTAGTGAAACAAAAGCATATTTAATTGCTTATTTCAAATCACATTACATTACATGGACAGGGACGACCAATTAGGACAATATGACATATGATTAACCTTCCATCAATGTGTCCTCTAACCAAGTTTCTAGCAGATAAACGATCGGACATAGAGGCGGTTTTAGTGAGTTAGCGGTTGGTAGTTCACTCTACTTTAAGGCTCTCAATGCTTTCCCCTCTTTAAAAATATACTACTTTTTATGGGGCGATATTAACCCTTAATGAAAATTTAATTTCGTTATTAGTCTTTTATTTTTAGATTTAGCTTTGAAAGGAAAAGTTATATGCTGCTCATTGGGCACTGGAGACTCAATTATCATATGAAGAAAATAGGTGTGGTAGAAAACGATACCTGTCGACTCTGTCATGAGGAGCAGGAAACATGGGCACATATTCTATGCAATTGCCCAACGGTGGCAAGACGTAGACTTGGTTACCTAGGTAATGGAATCTTGACACCAAACCACATAGGTACAATCAAGCCCACAGCAATTATCAGATTTATAAATAGTCTAGCATTGTTTTAGTTGGGCAATAGGCGCACAAAATATCTTCGCACTGCATTGCCTGAATAAGTAATATATGTTTTTAATGTTATGATGGAATAAGTAATATAGGGTTTTAATGTTATGATGGAAACTTTTTTGATTAGGGAGTAGAATTAGGGGAACTGAATATGATTTCTTAAGAGCTCGTTTTATTTCAAAGCAAATACACGACAATTATAGCCCTCGCTAAGATTTTTTAACGAGCTATTACCTTTACCTGTGGGTGCCGTAGCTCAGTGGTTAGTGTGTTCGCCTTCTGATCTGTAGGTCGTGGTTCAATACCCGGCTGATGCATAACAAATTTAATATCGAAAAGATTTTTCTTTCGAACGGTACCCACCTGTCGGCAAGCAATTGGCAATTCTTCCGACAGTAACAACTTGCCATGAAAAAGCTTCTAAAAAAGAACTCTGTGACAAAATTCAGAAAAAGTGATGTCACAAGTGTTCTGCCGTTCGGAACCGGCTAAAATAAGTAGGTCCATTCTAATACTGTCCAAAAATTTAAGACGCACAACAGTAATGGAAGAGAAGCTCGGCCAATGAGCCCTTTGGGGCTTTAAGTGCCACATATTTATTTATTTTTTTATTACCTTTAACAATCGGATAACTAACAGCTGGGCTATGATAAAACCTCCATTTTGGCGGTTACAAAAGGGTTATGAAAAACATTTTTTTTTGTTTCGAAAGTATTTCAACATAATCTTTCAAACTAGGGGTGAAATTTTGAAACTTACTTTCATTTTCATTTTTAGTTTAATGTGCATGCTTCCTTCTGTGTGTCATAAATATTATCAGTATGAAGTTGCTGGCAAGTACATATTAACTCAGTATAATAGAAAAAGTACCATAGCTCAGTGACTAGTGTGTTGGCCTTTTGATCTATAGGTCGTGGGTTCAAACCCCGTCTGAAGCATAACAAATTCAATATCGAAAAGATTTTTCTTTCGAGCGGTACCCATCTGTAGGCAAGCAATTGGCAATTCTTCCGGTAGTAATGCTTTGTTATGGAAAAGCTTCTAAAAGATTTCTGTGATAAAGCTCAGAAGAAAAAGTGATGCGCAAGAGTTCTCCCGTTCGGAACCGGCTAAAATAAGTAGGTCCCTTCATATACAGGGTGATTTTTTAGTAACTTTCCTTTTGGCAACACTGTTTTTGGCAGCTCAGCTGTTTTCGTGTAACATGTTACTGTCAAACATGTTCAATTTGGTCTATAATTTAACCACGAGTAGACTTACAAACGAACAACGCTTGGAGGCAATTGAATTTTATTATCAAAATTCATGCTCAGTTCATCATGGTCAGCTTAAGCGACCTTCTGAGGCGGCTATTCGGAATCTTATGACTAAACTTCGCACCAAATTTACATTATTAGACATTAAACCACCAACACTCATACGTAGAGTGCGGACAGAGGAAAATATCGCAGCTGCATCCGCCAGTGTTGTTGATGACCATGAATTATTGATTTATTCGTGAGATACCGGCCGATATCTTGGAGAGAGTATGCCAAAATTGGAGCTAGCGTATGAACCATTTGAGGTGCAGCCGCAGTCAACATTTACATGAAATCATGTTTAAACATTGAATTATATTTTATAGATCGTTCTATCGACCCAAATAAAGATTTCATACATTTCTATAAATTTTATGTGTTTTTGTTTTTAATTAAATCCGAACGCTCTTAAAAAATCACCCTGTACTATCCAAAATTTAACACGCATAACAGTAACGGCCAAAGAGAAAGATGAAAAGTGGGTCCATTACGATAATCCATTAATTATGGTTGATTATAAAGAGCTTTCAAAAATAAAGCCTTGTCACTTTTGCTATGACATTTTTAGTATACAGTACTTTTTAGCATAAAGAAAACACTGAAATGTTTTTTAGGCTGTTTTTGCATCAATTTGGTGTTTTTCGAGGTGCGAGAAAAGTTTGTTCCATATAATTTTTGACAGTTCTTGTTCGAGGTTGGAAGAATTTCGAGGTTTCGAGGTTTTCGAATCATTTTCGAATTTGTAGGATACCCCTAATTCTTAATTTCTTTCCGTTCCAACTGTATTTTGGATCATTGAAAAAAATAAACACAAATAAGAATATTTATTGTGATAATCTAAGACAAAATTCTGGTAGTACCTCTGTTACCGTAATATTATACTCATGTATTTTACTGTGAGGCACACAAATTCCATATTAATAAATGCATTTAAGAAGATATTTTTAAGCGAACTAAAATTCTTGTAAATTCACTATATTTTAAAATTGAAATAACGGCCGCTCGAAGGATATCACAAAAAAGAGAAAATCATGTTAAAATTTAAAAACAATAAGAACTACTGAAAAGCACTATCGCTGAACGCGAAAATGTCCGTTCTTCTGGACTTGTGTCCAAACAGCAACGCTCGCAAGAAGAGTAGCTATCCAAACCAAAAAAGGCGAAAACTCGGCTTTAGCCACATCTAACACTCAAGCGCGTTCCTTCAGTGACGTGGCAAGGGACCACCTTATCCTTGCAGTCATTGATTGCAACCATGAAGATAAAGCACTGCCATTTGGGCAATGGTGTCTAGTGGAGATGAGTCTTTTAGGGATATACAGGGATATCCTGGCGAAGAGCCCTGGCCCAGTCGTTTGTTACAGAGATGCCGAATGGCATCAAGGACGCATCAAATTAATATCTTGTGAGGACCAGCGATTGGCAGCTCTATTTAAATAGGCCATCGCGAATGTTGGGGAAACCTGGCCTAACGGACGGCTTGAGGCCGTTCCTAGGGACCAGATTCGTAGTAGACCCAGATCACGCGCCTGGATTTCATCAGTGCCGTTAGATCCTAAGGAAATCTTGGATCATATAATGTCCGCAAATCCTTCCCTTCTCACAGATGGTTGGAGGGTAGTGAACGTGGGAGAAACCAGGAAGAGCTCAAGACAGGTCATAGTGATCTTGAATGAGCAATCCTTGGCACCTCTAGCCAAACAGAAAGGGGTGATAAGCTATGGCTTTTCTCAAATCACACTGAAAGTCTATGAAAGAGACGCAGGAAAAGAAGATCCAAAACCAGGGGTACTAATAAAAGTTGGGGCCCTGTAGAGGACATGTCGTGTGAGGGAGACAGCGGTGCGCTGTCAACTTCTGAGATGTTTGGCGACCTCTCCCGAAATGTGGAAGTCACCACAGCGGTTGGAGACGTTCTACTATGACCGAGGCGTCTGTATTAAAGATTGCAAAGGAAGATGCTCAGGGTGTACCAGATTAATCTGCACCACTCTAAAGCAGCTTCCGCCGCACTTGTCCTTCGCGTAAATGATAAAGCGGAGGACATCATTCTAATTCAGAAACCGTGGGTCCTGAATGATAAAATGCGCGAACTAAGCTCCCTAAACTATGGTTTATACTACGTTTAAAACGCAAGTAAGCCTCGATCCTGTATTTTAGTGAAGAAATGCTACAAACCATTCCTGTGACTGGTGCGGTAGATCATCCCATCAATCCCATATATATTGGCTGATGTCTGCTTACATGGCTCTCGATAATACTGAGCTCCCACCTCACCCTATAATAAGGAAGGCAGTTCGGTAGGCGGAAAAACGCGAGACGAATCTGGTGATGGGAGCCGATGCCAACTCACACCATTATATCTGGGGCAGCTCAGACATCAACTATTGAGTTGAGTCACTTTTTTAATATATTATTAGCTCTAACTTGACTCTCTCAATCAAGGGTACAGAACCGAACTTCATTATCTGTGACAGAGAGGAGGTTTTGGATATCACCATTGTAAACGACTCTTCGGACTCCCTAGTTAGGGATTGGAGGGTTGACAAAGAACACTATTTCTCGGATCATAGGTATATTAGCTTCCGCCTTGATATAAGGTCACAAAAGCAGATACCATTTTTAAATAGGAAACGCACAAATTAGGATAAGTATAGGGCCACCCTAAATAAATATCTCACTCACATGGCGCCCTCAAGCCTGCAAACTGAGGAGCAGCTCGAGGCCGCTGTTCAACAAATTACAGAAGCTTGCAGAAAAGCTACTGTAGCCTCCTGTCTAATTAGAAGCACGCCAAAGAAGAAGAGACCTCCATGTTGGTCGGTAGAGATCATCACTCTAAGGAGGGAGTGTCGGCAACAATTCTACCGATCCAAAATCACTAATCAATGGCAACCCTATTAGGAGAGCATACGAGTGTTTGAAAAGGCGATAAGGAAAGCAAAAATAACATCATGGAATTATCAATAAAACTATGATTAAATCAATAAATTATTTAAAACCATTAAAGTCACCAGGACCTAATGGTATTATATCCGCGGACATGCAGAAGTGTGCGGATCTTCTAACATATTGTTTAGAGGTAATCTTCTCTGAATGCCTAAGGCTATGCTATGTCCCCAAGACATGGCTAAAAGTAAACGTTGTGTTTATCCCTGAAGGCGGAAAGCCAAGTAATTTCAGACCTATAAATCTATCATCCTTCCTATTGAAAACCCTTGAAAGACTACTTGATGTGCACTTAAGGGGTTCTGTAGATGCTAAGGATATCTCTTCATTGCCACACGCATATAACAAAGGCAAGTCCGTTGATACAGCCTTTCACTCACTTGTGCAGAAGATCGAAACATCTATGCACTGCAAAGAATATAGCCTAGTCACCTTTCTAGATATTGAGGGGGCTCAAAATTGAGTACCTCATGTATTAGTGGATTTGCGATTAAGAGCACCCTTCAAGAGGGTGTGTTATTGCCTCTTCTGTGGAACTTAACTATCAATGAAGTTCTCATATGATTACAAGCCACAGACCGCAAGGCTGCTTATGCAGATGACGTGGCACTTGTGGCATCGGAGAAATATTTAAACACACTTACTGAAGTGATGAACCATGCCTTTCAATCCTGTCTAAATGGGCCTCAAATTCTGGTCTGCCCATCAACCCTGCCAAAACTGAGTAGGTCCTCTTCACCAGGAAGCATATAATACCTATTTTTACCTTACCTAAAACTGGGAGAACTAGCTTAAAGCTAACTGAACAGGCGAAGTACTTGGGTATAGCTATAGAAAACTAAGTTGGAAACCAAACACGGAGGAAAGCAACAGCAGCACTCTGTAAGAAGGCCATAGATAAAAGATGGGGGATGAGTCTTACAATCGTTCGTGGCTATACTACGCGGTCGTCAGGCCAATTCTTTTTTATGGAGTGTTGGTCTGGTGGTATACCGTAAATATGGAGATACACAGACTGATAATGGAGAAGGTTCAAAGGACGTCTGCGGTGTTGACAACAGGCGTTCTAAGAACCACCCCGTCAAAAGCACCCTACTCGCTATTGCATCTACTCCCTATAGATTTATTTGGCAAACAGAGAGCGTTTATATCAGCAATTAGGCTAAATATAGCTTCACGCTGGGCTCAACCAGGATACGGGCATTCAAGGATCCTGGGGAAGTGACAATAGATTCTCAACCCATATTCGCCCAAGGTAAAAATGGAATAGGAATATTGTCAATAAAATTTGAGTTCACTCGGTGCAAGTATACACAGTGTCCAAATTGGAGGGAAGGGTAGGACGTGGCATCTTTTCTGATTCTTTACGTGTTAAGTTTAAGTTCCGATTACCCGACTTTTCAACGTTCACCAAATCCGCACTTGGCCTTAAATACCGCTCAGCTATTAACGAGCTAGCGGTGCACTACAATGTACACATTGTATGAGTAGCGGGACATAAGGATATTTCAGGGAACTGTAAAGCAGATGAATTGACGAGATCGGGCACTAGTACTGAGCAAAGCACTGCTACTTTCATTTTGAAGAAGTACTAAAACTATTTTAAAAGTGTATACGGAAACGACACCACTATTTCTGACTAAATCCAAGGTGAATTTATACAAGGTGATATTGATAGCTGATTTGAGGTTTTGTAAACGTTTTACTTCATCATATGTAAGCTGCTGCACGCGCGAATTTTTTTAATATACTTCTTTAGTATGTTTTATGTATTTGAAGCACTTGTAAATAAAGCGGCATACAATTTTATACTTTTCATTTATTTCTTATTTCAGTTTAAGTCTAATTGAATGTAAATTAAATGTTTGTTTGTGTTAGTTCTAAAATAAAAACCAAAATACTCGTATATTGTATATACATATCATATATATATAACAAAGAATATGTATTGAATTCATGTGAGTAGATAATGCATCCAAGTGAGCGACACATATTCGTACTACACACAACTGAACGACTCATATCCTTGGGTGTGAGAGTCGCTCAGTCATGAATTTCCTAGTATATCGCCGTGTTAAAATTCATCCATGAATTCAGTGGTTATGTCCTTACTTAAGCTACTACCAACTCATGTACAACAAACACACTAATTTGATATTATAAGAAGCTAGTTTCTGACATTATATGATGCAACCAAGAGGAATCTTTTACTCTACCTCTATTAATATATCTTGATTCGGATGTTAATTGCTCTTTCATTCTTCTGATATCTCTGTCAAAATCTCTGCCTCTGCTTTTACTTCTCTCTATTACATTTTGTCTGGTATAACACTCATAACACTTATCTGAGCGTAAACGAGTATGACGGTGATGGTCACGAGTTCAGTGTTTTCCCGACTCCAAAACATGCCTAAAGATGTTTTCACTTCAAACCTTTCTTGAAAAATTGAAATTTTGTGGAATATTTAAAAAATTTACAGATTTGTACTATTGAGAGTTATCTCAAAACTATAGTCGTTCTATTAATTGCAGGTGAACAATACGTAGAAAGTAATTGACTAAACCCAACGTAAAGTATAAAGAAACTTATGAAATCTTAATCCAAGGGAGAATCAGTCACAGATTCCAACTAATGGAACTACTGGAACTACCATTGCTGAATCAGTTCATCTGTACTGCAAGAGTAATATAGTTTATTTACATTTATATAAAATATTTTAATGAATTATCGTTTGTTGATGACAACTCAAGAGATGAGCATAAAAATCCAAAATTTCAAATACTTTTGTATATATGTTCCTATTCATTATAATAGCGCTGCTGTTGCACCGTTGGACCATAACACGCGGCAACGTTAAGGCCTATCAGCCGACTGCATATAACGTATAGTAATATGAACATGCATACATTCATACGTAGATATAATTACCCTGTAAAAAAGTCGATTCGACGAACACTGCTGCTTTTTTCTAGTTTTCTTTCCATTCGCTTGTCATATAGGACTCTCTTTTGCGATAACGTTAGCTCGAGTTGTGCTTTAAAGTTGAGCAGACGTTAAGCGTCGTGAGCATGACATAAGTGCTTTTTTTGTTGCAAGCGAAAACAAACTTCACCGATATAACGAAGTTTACCTTTTGAGTGCTTTTATTTATATCGAGCATATACATGGAACGAAACGAATCATTACAATGGATAACTGGTTCACATTCTTCTAGCTGGTAAAACCACTATGAGAAAGCCATACAACCTAACTCTTCCGGGAACTTTACGTTCAAATAAAAAGAAGATCCCGAAAAAATTGGGAAACACAAAGGGTCATAAATGCGATACATATATCTTCTGATACGATAACAAGCTCACACTTTTTTTATAATCTGAAACCGAATTAAATTAGTTTCATGCTGTCTTCTTTCAACGAAGAAGGATCTCTAAATGCCGAAAATAAAAGTCCTTGCAGGGTCCAGTTCAACAACAGCACTAAAGGAGGGGTCGACACTTTCGATCAGATGTGCAGTGTTATGTCGTATTCAAGTAAAACTAGCATTTGATAACAGTATCAGTAAAATCATATAACTATGTACATTCATAATATGTTTAGTAACGAAATTATTAAGCCGTAGTGATTATGTGAAGCAGTTACGCATAATACTTGTAGAGTCGTGGCTAAGCAAAAGATAAAATACGCAAATACGCCAAAAGAAGACAACGACAAACGACAACTAGTCGTTTGGCCTAAAAAAAATTGTTGATTTTATCCATACCCAAA